>CM060247.1:101704329-101742191 GCA_030684275.1 Acipenser oxyrinchus oxyrinchus
TCTAACCAGTACAACAGCTTCTACACTAGAAGAGCTCTAACCAGTACAACAGCTTCTACACTAGAAGAGCTCTAACCAGTACAACAGCTTCTACACTAGAAGAGCTCTAACCAGTACAACAGCTTCTACACTAGAGGAGCTCTAACCAGTACAACAGCTTCTACACTAGAAGAGCTCTAACCAGTACAACAGCTTCTACACTAGAAGAGCTCTAACCAGTACAACAGCTTCTACACTAGAAGAGCTCTAACCAGTACAACAGCTTCTACACTAGAAGAGCTCTAACCAGTACAACAGCTTCTACACTAGAAGAGCTCTAACCAGTACAACAGCTTCTACACTAGAGGAGCTCTAACCAGTACAACAGCTTCTACACTAGAGGAGCTCTAACCAGTACAACAGCTTCTACACTAGAAGAGCTCTAACCAGTACAACAGCTTCTACACTAGAAGAGCTCTAACCAGTACAACAGCTTCTACACTAGAAGAGCTCTAACCAGTACAACAGCTTCTACACTAGAAGAGCTCTAACCAGTACAACAGCTTCTACACTAGAAGAGCTCTAACCAGTACAACAGCTTCTACACTAGAAGAGCTCTAACCAGTACAACAGCTTCTACACTAGAAGAGCTCTAACCAGTACAACAGCTTCTACACTAGAAGAGCTCTAACCAGTACAACAGCTTCTACACTAGAAGAGCTCTAACCAGTACAACAGCTTCTACACTAGAAGAGCTCTAACCAGTACAACAGCTTCTACACTAGAAGAGCTCTAACCAGTACAACAGCTTCTACACTAGAAGAGCTCTAACCAGTACAACAGCTTCTACACTAGAAGAGCTCTAACCAGTACAACAGCTTCTACACTAGAAGAGCTCTAACCAGTACAACAGCTTCTACACTAGAAGAGCTCTAACCAGTACAACAGCTTCTACACTAGAAGAGCTCTAACCAGTACAACAGCTTCTACACTAGAAGAGCTCTAACCAGTACAACAGCTTCTACACTAGAAGAGCTCTAACCAGTACAACAGCTTCTACACTAGAGGAGCTCTAACCAGTACAACAGCTTCTACACTAGAAGAGCTCTAACCAGTACAACAGCTTCTACACTAGAAGAGCTCTAACCAGTACAACAGCTTCTACACTAGAAGAGCTCTAACCAGTACAACAGCTTCTACACTAGAAGAGCTCTAACCAGTACAACAGCTTCTACACTAGAAGAGCTCTAACCAGTACAACAGCTTCTACACTAGAAGAGCTCTAACCAGTACAACAGCTTCTACACTAGAAGAGCTCTAACCAGTACAACAGCTTCTACACTAGAAGAGCTCTAACCAGTACAACAGCTTCTACACTAGAAGAGCTCTAACCAGTACAACAGCTTCTACACTAGAGGAGCTCTAACCAGTACAACAGCTTCTACACTAGAAGAGCTCTAACCAGTACAACAGCTTCTACACTAGAAGAGCTCTAACCAGTACAACAGCTTCTACACTAGAAGAGCTCTAACCAGTACAACAGCTTCTACACTAGAAGAGCTCTAACCAGTACAACAGCTTCTACACTAGAAGAGCTCTAACCAGTACAACAGCTTCTACACTAGAAGAGCTCTAACCAGTACAACAGCTTCTACACTAGAAGAGCTCTAACCAGTACAACAGCTTCTACACTAGAAGAGCTCTAACCAGTACAACAGCTTCTACACTAGAGGAGCTCTAACCAGTACAACAGCTTCTACACTAGAAGAGCTCTAACCAGTACAACAGCTTCTACACTAGAAGAGCTCTAACCAGTACAACAGCTTCTACACTAGAAGAGCTCTAACCAGTACAACAGCTTCTACACTAGAAGAGCTCTAACCAGTACAACAGCTTCTACACTAGAAGAGCTCTAACCAGTACAACAGCTTCTACACTAGAAGAGCTCTAACCAGTACAACAGCTTCTACACTAGAAGAGCTCTAACCAGTACAACAGCTTCTACACTAGAAGAGCTCTAACCAGTACAACAGCTTCTACACTAGAAGAGCTCTAACCAGTACAACAGCTTCTACACTAGAAGAGCTCTAACCAGTACAACAGCTTCTACACTAGAAGAGCTCTAACCAGTACAACAGCTTCTACACTAGAAGAGCTCTAACCAGTACAACAGCTTCTACACTAGAAGAGCTCTAACCAGTACAACAGCTTCTACACTAGAGGAGCTCTAACCAGTACAACAGCTTCTACACTAGAAGAGCTCTAACCAGTACAACAGCTTCTACACTAGAAGGAGCTCTAACCAGTACAACAGCTTCTACACTAGAAGAGCTCTAACCAGTACAACAGCTTCTACACTAGAAGAGCTCTAACCAGTACAACAGCTTCTACACTAGAAGAGCTCTAACCAGTACAACAGCTTCTACACTAGAAGAGCTCTAACCAGTACAACAGCTTCTACACTAGAAGAGCTCTAACCAGTACAACAGCTTCTACACTAGAAGAGCTCTAACCAGTACAACAGCTTCTACACTAGAAGAGCTCTAACCAGTACAACAGCTTCTACACTAGAAGAGCTCTAACCAGTACAACAGCTTCTACACTAGAGGAGCTCTAACCAGTACAACAGCTTCTACACTAGAGGAGCTCTAACCAGTACAACAGCTTCTACACTAGAAGAGCTCTAACCAGTACAACAGCTTCTACACTAGAAGAGCTCTAACCAGTACAACAGCTTCTACACTAGAAGAGCTCTAACCAGTACAACAGCTTCTACACTAGAAGAGCTCTAACCAGTACAACAGCTTCTACACTAGAGGAGCTCTAACCAGTACAACAGCTTCTACACTAGAGGAGCTCTAACCAGTACAACAGCTTCTACACTAGAAGAGCTCTAACCAGTACAACAGCTTCTACACTAGAAGAGCTCTAACCAGTACAACAGCTTCTACACTAGAAGAGCTCTAACCAGTACAACAGCTTCTACACTAGAGGAGCTCTAACCAGTACAACAGCTTCTACACTAGAGGAGCTCTAACCAGTACAACAGCTTCTACACTAGAAGAGCTCTAACCAGTACAACAGCTTCTACACTAGAAGAGCTCTAACCAGTACAACAGCTTCTACACTAGAAGAGCTCTAACCAGTACAACAGCTTCTACACTAGAAGAGCTCTAACCAGTACAACAGCTTCTACACTAGAAGAGCTCTAACCAGTACAACAGCTTCTACACTAGAAGGAGCTCTAACCAGTACAACAGCTTCTACACTAGAAGAGCTCTAACCAGTACAACAGCTTCTACACTAGAAGAGCTCTAACCAGTACAACAGCTTCTACACTAGAAGAGCTCTAACCAGTACAACAGCTTCTACACTAGAAGAGCTCTAACCAGTACAACAGCTTCTACACTAGAAGAGCTCTAACCAGTACAACAGCTTCTACACTAGAAGAGCTCTAACCAGTACAACAGCTTCTACACTAGAAGAGCTCTAACCAGTACAACAGCTTCTACACTAGAAGAGCTCTAACCAGTACAACAGCTTCTACACTAGAAGAGCTCTAACCAGTACAACAGCTTCTACACTAGAAGAGCTCTAACCAGTACAACAGCTTCTACACTAGAAGAGCTCTAACCAGTACAACAGCTTCTACACTAGAGGAGCTCTAACCAGTACAACAGCTTCTACACTAGAAGAGCTAACCAGTACAACAGCTTCTACACTAGAAGAGCTCTAACCAGTACAGCAGCTTCTACACTAGAGGAGCTCTAACCAGTACAACAGCTTCTACACTAGAGGAGCTCTAACCAGTATAACAGCTTCTACACTAGAGGAGCTCTAACCAGTACAACAGCTTCTACACTAGAGGAGCTCTAACCAGTACAACAGCTTCTACACTAGAAGAGCTCTAACCAGTACAACAGCTTCTACACTAGAAGAGCTCTAACCAGTACAACAGCTTCTACACTAGAGGAGCTCTAACCAGTACAACAGCTTCTACACTAGATCTAACCAGTACAACAGCTTCTACACTAAAGGAGCTCTAACCAGTACAACAGCTTCTACACTAGAAGAGCTAACCAGTACAACAGCTTCTACACTAGAAGAGCTCTAACCAGTACAACAGCTTCTACACTAGAAGAGCTCTAACCAGTACAACAGCTTCTACACTAGAGGAGCTCTAACCAGTACAACAGCTTCTACACTAGAAGAGCTCTAACCAGTACAACAGCTTCTACACTAGAAGAGCTCTAACCAGTACAGCAGCTTCTACACTAGAGGAGCTCTAACCAGTACAACAGCTTCTACACTAGAAGAGCTCTAACCAGTACAACAGCTTTTACACTAGAAGAGCTCTAACCAGTACAACAGCTTCTACACTAGATCTAACCAGTACAACAGCTTCTACACTAAAGGAGCTCTAACCAGTACAACAGCTTCTACACTAGAAGAGATCTAACCAGTACAACAGCTTCTACACTAGAAGAGCTCTAACCAGTACAACAGCTTCTACACTAGAAGAGCTCTAACCAGTACAACAGCTTCTACACTAGAGGAGCTCTAACCAGTACAACAGCTTCTACACTAGAGGAGCTCTAACCAGTACAACAGCTTCTACACTAGAAGAGCTCTAACCAGTACAACAGCTTCTACACTAGAAGAGCTCTAACCAGTACAACAGCTTCTACACTAGAAGAGCTCTAACCAGTACAACAGCTTCTACACTAGAAGAGCTCTAACCAGTACAACAGCTTCTACACTAGAAGAGCTCTAACCAGTACAACAGCTTCTACACTAAAGGAGCTCTAACCAGTACAACAGCTTCTACACTAGAAGAGCTAACCAGTACAACAGCTTCTACACTAGAAGAGCTCTAACCAGTACAACAGCTTCTACACTAGAGGAGCTCTAACCAGTACAACAGCTTCTACACTAGAAGAGCTCTAACCAGTACAACAGCTTTTACACTAGAAGAGCTCTAACCAGTACAACAGCTTCTACACTAGAAGAGCTCTAACCAGTACAACAGCTTCTACACTAGAAGAGCTCTAACCAGTACAACAGCTTCTACACTAGAAGAGCTCTAACCAGTACAACAGCTTCTACACTAGAGGAGCTCTAACCAGTACAACAGCTTCTACACTAGAAGAGCTCTAACCAGTACAACAGCTTCTACACTAGAGGAGCTCTAACCAGTACAACAGCTTCTACTCTAGAAGAGCTCTAACCAGTACAGCAGCTTCTACACTAGAAGAGCTCTAACCAGTACAACAGCTTCTACACTAGAAGAGCTCTAACCAGTACAACAGCTTCTACACTAGAAGCTCTAACCCGTGCTACCCTGTGATGAGGTAGTGAAGCAGCACTAGTTTCCTAACTCAGCTCCTGACAGGTAAGATGATTGGTTATGGGGCAGTGATGTGCTGGAGAGGGCTATTTCAGATCCAACTTCTCACTCGAAGCTGCTGCTGCTGCTGCTGTACCTCATTTCAGTTTCCTATAAATTCTCAAAGTGTGGACAGTAAGTCAGCTCTCTTCAATATTTTTCAGTTGTGAAGAAAAATGACTGCATTAAAATACATCTGCTGAATGCATGTCACATACTCACACAAATGAGACATCTTAATGGACCTTTATATCTATCTGTAAAAGCTACTTAAGCACATCGTATATGAAACTGGTTCTGATTAACAATGAATTTTCTTTTAAACTTTAGTTTCCCCACTATTCTATATACTATGCATGTACTTAACTTGGTTTTATTTCAATCTCCCACAGTCACCTATTGCGCTCTCTCTCCTAAACTCTGACTATACCAACCGGCTGAGCATTACCTACAATACCTACTTTTAAAAATTGTATTTCCTTCTTTTGACTTCAGCTGCCCTTTGTTTTCTTGATTGTGTTTTTACTGCATTGGAAAAAAAATGCTCTTGGTCAGCATGGAAACTGATTCAAATGGTCATGATGACCAATATTCAAGGTCGTCTTGCAAACCACCAGCTATTAAACGTAAATATAAAAATTAAAACAAAACAAAGCAAAAAACATATATTTACACACAGAGACTCTCGAAGTTTCTGCACTGACCCAGCTGTAGCAAAGATTTTTTCATTATTTGTTACCATATTGTAGTTAAGCCTTTTTTTTTGCATTCTACTTGATCAGAAGGCAAGGCAGACCTTTGTACCTTTAAAGCTGTTTGCCGCTGTGTTTCTTGAAGCCTCCTGCTCCCATCACGGCAGTCATTTACAAGTTGCAAAACACTATATTATACTGCGGAGCTCACAGCCGATATTATAGGAATGTTCTGTGTTTTGGACAGTACTACTAGGCTTGTATTTTTACGTGCAGATTCAGGTCGTGTTTGTGTACGCCTGTCTCTTTAAGAGTGAGGCAGTGGGGACGCAGCGATTTCCTTTGTTCAGTTTTAGTTCAGGAAGACCACGTCTCGAAAACAGTATGCAAACTGCCAGAGAAACTAAACTCACGGTGCTAGCGATTAATTTACTATACTGTTGTGTGCTTGTCGTATCAAAGAAGGTACACCACAGCCGCCTCATTTGGTGTTTATTTTGGCAGACGACTACGGGTGGAACGATGTGGGTTTTCACGGATCGGAAATTAAAACTCCGAATCTGGACAAACTGTCCGCTCAAGGTGTCCGTTTGGACAACTACTACGTCCAGCCGCTGTGTACACCGTCCCGAAGCCAACTCATGACAGGCAGGTACCAGGTAAGAATCAAACTACGCTACCTATCTGCTGTAATGTTAAGGGTTCATGCTCCGGTGCTGCATAGATTTACAATTGCAAACTTGCAAAGCACAGAATTGAATACAAAGCTGAATAAACGCAGGTAAGTAAAACGAGAACTACACTGTTACCTGATATTGTGTTATCCCTTTGTTAACGTAAATGTAAGTCTCGGATGGGCTGCGTTTCACGGAACAGTTCGAGCTGTACTGTAGTACGGTACAATCGTTAGTGTAGAACAGCGCAGCTGTAGTCATGTGATTAGATGCGTGCTCAGAGTCCTTCGAGTTTACTCTTTGCTAACCAGTGTACTGGCATTTAGTTACTTTGCACAAAAGACAAAGAGAGTAAGGTCATTAAAAATGCACAACAAACAGGTCACGCTGTGTATTTCTATTCATGATACATTTTTAACAAAGCCATAAATACATAAATAAATAATGCTGGTTGTCCAGTCCAGTCCAGTCATGTGATGACCCAACACCTTAATGATTAATACACTTCAACTTTCCCTGAAAGTATTCTAGTAAAAGGCACCCTATAATTATGATAAAAAGGTAAATTATGTAATAAGCGGAGGGTGGTCAATCGCAACCCTGGCAGAAAAAGTTTAACCCTTTCATGCATGGCGATCTCATATGGGGATGGATAAAAACAACTCTCTTCTAGTCTTTATATGGGGGCGTATGGGAAACGCAAATGCAAACACTAACCTTCTGACTTGTTAAAATATGTATACAGCATTAACAACGTAAGGCTAATAAATAATTTTCTAGATCCTGAAGCGTTCTGCGCAGGCAGGCAGGGAAGCAGGGCAACAACACGCTGAAATCAGTTCCAAATCTTTTATTTTGGAACGCTAGTCTCTAGCACCCTGCTCTAGGCCACCACTGCTCTGACTGCTTAATTCTGGACAAAACCAAATCAGGACAGCAACAGCAACCATGATTGGCGGCGCAGCACTCTTTTATATGATAGCTCCACCCCATTATGTTAATATAGTGCCAGAACACATCCCATTGGTCCTCAGCCGCACACCAGGACCAATGGGCACAGACAAACAGCCAATTACAGGGGAGACATACACAGCACCACACGCCGCACAGGTTACATTTACACAATGACAAGGTTATGCAAGCAAACGGCGGGAACTACAGAGCGGAAGGGAGCACAATACAGCGGGAATTACAGTACGCAAACACCGTAGGAACACATTACAAAACATAATTGCACGTATCGCTACAATACTGTATTTAATATTTACTTTTTGTACACTGTTTTGACATTACGCATCACACGTATTTTATTCATGTAGTCCAACAACTCCTGTAATTTATATAACAAAACCTCTAAAGTAAAATTACAAAAAGCAGCACTGTTTTGGTTTTGTTTTTAAGCTTGTTTGTTGTGCCTTATGCTCTATGCACGGGATGACGTCTGTGCACGGATGAAATGTACTGGAATGCTGATGAAACAGTCACTGTGATTTAAGATATTCAGAGCTCGCAGCCTGATTGGTCAGCGAACACCTTTCCTGCTGCATGCAGACTTGCCCTCTCTTCACTGACAGATCCACACAGGCATGCAGCATCAGATCATCTGGCCCTGTCAGCCATACTGCGTTCCCCTGGACGAGAAGCTGCTACCTGAGCTGCTCAAGGAGGCTGGCTACTCCACACACATGGTGGGCAAGTGGCACCTGGGCATGTACAAGAAACAGTGCCTTCCCACCCGCAGAGGATTCGACACCTACTTTGGTAATAAGGGCACTGCCTCACAAAGCTTTACCTCATGAGCTTTTAAAAGTTTTTATTTTTAAATGAATCAAATGTTAATTAACTTGTTGTCGACTATTTTAAACAGTAGAACAGTTTTATGATTTTCAAACTCTGTTTTATTCATAAAAACTCATGCAGCTTTTTCTAATCCTCACGCTGTAGCTGGGAAGTAGTATCACTAAAGAGCCATCGTCCCTGACAGAGTGACTGAGAATGAAAGTGGGATCTCCTGATTTGCAGGCCAGCGTGGTGTTGGCTGAAAGCACCTGGCTTTATCAGCTGAGCATCTTTCAAGGAGCCTGTTCCTCGCTCGGCTGTTGACAGCTCTTGGTCTCTGGTTTCAGGTTACCTAACCGGAAGTGAGGATTACTTCTCTCACCATCGCTGCGCGTTCATCACTCCCTCAATGTGACCCGCTGTGCTTTAGACCTCAGAGATGGAGAGGAAGTGGCCACGGGATTTACAGGCATGTACTCGACACACATCTTCACTGAGAGAGCCACAGAACTCATAGCCAAGCACAATCCTCACAAGGTAAATCTGCTGATACTGGGCAATTGAACTCAACACTGGTAAAACAGTGATTCCCAGTGAGCAATACAGAATGTACTGAAATAAAGTAGGCAACAACAAATCGGTTTAATAATGTGCTGGACATGTTTAGTAGTTTCCATTTCCGAGTTTCATTGAAACATTATTAAATGGAAAAACGCTTAGTGGTAGTTAAACTCGATTCCCATACACTACACTGTAAGACAGTGTATATTTGATTTATGCTCCCTGATTGGATTGATAACATTAGTTTAGCAGCCAAAAGCAGACTGGCATTGAATGATCTTGTTTTGTTGCTTAGTTTAATTTTGGTGCACATTGCACTTAAAGAAGCTGGCCACCCCTGTGCTATTGCCTGCCATTAATGAGATATGGTTTTAATGAGATTTCCCAGTTTCTACTGTTTTAAGAAAATGGAATGATTAAGAACTCAGGCCCTTCCTTACTGTGGCTTGTCCACGTGCAGCCTCTGTTCCTGTACATGGCGCTGCAGGCTGTCCACGCCCTGCAGGTGCCCGAGCACTACATGGAACAGTACCACTTCATCCAAGATGAGAACAGGAGGCACTATGCTGGCATGGTGTCTGCGATGGACCAGGCTGTGGGCAACATCACTGAGGCTCTGCACATCAGTGGGCTCTGGGACAACACTGTGCTGGTCTTCTCTACAGGTACTGCACGATGTATGTACTGTAGATGTTTATGCAGATCTTAAAAGCACAAATGAGACTTCCCCTTTAGTGTTGGCGGTGAGTAACTTCAAATGCTTTGTAGTCATGCACTGGACGAGTTGAGGGGCTGTGAGGGGAAGCATGGAACGGTTGCTTGTTCAGATAACACGGTTGCACAAGTGTTATACAGTATGTGACAAGAGTCCCAGCAGATGCTGTGTCAGTTTCCTCTAGCTTGTTTTTGCATTATGTTTTACTGTTGGGACGCTGGACAAACACCACTGAAACATGAAACTGAATCTCTTTAACATTCTCTCATGCAGCTATTGCATGACCAAACATAGCACTTCTCCAGTCCCATTAGTGTATTCACCCTGAAGTAAATGAAGTATAACAGTAGTTCTCAACCTGTGGGCCAATATGCAATGTTGACTACTGTTAATAACTATTAACTGATTTGAGTGTCTATTCATTATGATACTGCTGAAACAGTAATTGAAAGGGTACATAAAGACAATGTAGCCCTGTGACAGGGTGACTGAGTGGTCTGACGTCAGGCAGAAGCAGGAAGGAAAACTGACACCAGGGAAGTACTGCAGGTAAAGGCTGTGCCGTTTTATTCAGCACAACAAACATAAATAAAATATTCAAACAAAAACACACTTTGCTCACCGAGCGAAATAAAAGGTTTAAACATAAACAAATCACAAACACAGAAATACACACGGAATAGGTCAGGCTGGGCAGATTGCCTTCACTGTTCCTATCCGCTACCGTTTACTGTTTCTCTCTCAGTTCTCTCCACTCTCGCTCTCTCCGCTCCTACGACACCCACCCCAAGCTGGAGCGCTGCAGGCTTTTATAACAGGTGACCATCTCCGATTAGCAACAAATTAAATCAACTAATTAATTCGGGAGATGGCCACCTTCTGCACGAAGTTCACTAATTGTGTTGTGGATGGGGCTACCCATCCACGCTACTAAATAATAACAAAACAAACAAACAGCTACACCGTCATATAAATACAATACAATAAACAAAACAAATACAAAATACACTGCACAGGGCGGAGGGGAGACCCCGATCTAAAAGAAAACAAACAAAACAATGTACAGGGCACCTCGCCCTGTTACAGGCCCACATGTATCTGTACAGTAAAAAAGAAAAACAATGCTGTAAGATTTGAATATCAAAAGTAGGTTTCCAAGAGAAGGCTGTGCAATCATGTTATAAAACAATTGCTTAAATCTACACACTTAGTACTGGGTTAGAGTGTGTGTGTGTGTGTGTGTGTGTGGCAACAGCAGGGATATTTTCACAGGATGCTGGCAACTTAAGCTGCTTTGTGTCTGAGAGAGCGTCACAGCTAAACAGAGGAAGAACTGTCTGTTTAGCTTGTGAAAAGGTCCTCCAATCTATAGGAGGTGCAGCTGTACCTTCAAACTCAATTGTCTTGAAGCACAGTAATCCCGGATCTTCTAAGCGCAGTTCAGCATGTTGCTAAGGTTTTGTGCAGTGATGTGTAATGCGGTTTTGAAACTAGACCACACATACTGCAGTCACACCAGCGTGAGGCCTTCATCGTTGCCAGGCACTCTTCATTTCCTCCACATGCAGGCTTTGCCCAGTAACGAGGGAGGTTAACATGACCCACAGAAAGGGAGGGTCGCTGGAGAGACGACTGGGCCTCCCCTTCTTTAACTCAACCCAATGGACTCAGTGCTAAAAGTGACCTACCTGTTGCTGAGGACAAGCACCCTTTGGGTTTATGAAACCTAGTCTTGCTACACAAGTTGGTGTTGCAGTTCAGTTTAACCGTTTCCTGCTGCAGCGTTATGAACGCAATGGTGAAACCCAAAGGGGTGCAGTGTCATTGCTACAGCTGACATCTGTTTGTCAGGATAGATTTTGCACAAATTCGATTAAATACAAAATTTATCTGTGTTGGAGTTATTTGTTTTTAAATGTCCACAGATTCATAATGAACTGAACACCATTGGAATAGCATGTATTCCATTTGTATTTATATGAATTTTCTGCATTTATTTTTTTTTTAATTTTTTTTTAAAGTGCAGTGTGAAACTTTACAGTGAAATAATACTTTATTATGTTGTATATCTTACAGCAGAGTAAACCCTATTTACAGCTTCAGTTCATTAGTTCAGTAGTTTTAACCCTTTCGTGCATGGCGACCTCATGGGAACGGATAGTTTACATGGGGACATGCGGAAGATGCCTCATATGAGGATGACATTTTTTGCCATATGAAGCAATGGAATAAACAAATGTAAAGAAGAATATATTTGTGTCCCCAAACTGCTGTTTTGTCAGTTATTTTCAGTATTTCATGCATGAAAGGGTTACAGTGGCTTTGTCTCAGAAGTTGTGTGTAAGCCTTCATATTACAGCAGTAACATTTTCTTTCACAAGAGTGGGGTTGTTAACAGCACAGTGGTTGTCTTTGCTGAAGCATAGCAAGGGAAGGAAGTGGCACTTGGGGCACACACAAACCACAATGCCCCCAGAAAAGATGTTATTAGTATTATCAATATATTCCCTTTAGATACATTTAAGAATGAATTGAATCCATTTCACCTTGTGGTGTCCGGATAGTTCTTAACTCCTGAAAGTACATAAGGACTGTGTTCAGGCCAGAAAGGAGCAGTGCTGTGAGGGGAAGCCTGACTGTTACCAAAGCTCTTGACCCTAGTGAGCACTGGACTCGAAAGCACCAAAACTCAGGGGAGGGGGAGGCACATTTAATCCAAATGCATACAATATCCTAATGCGTTTTGTCACAGCAAAGAGAAGAATGATGTCTTGGGCATTCAGAAACAGTTTCCAGTGCAAAGGCCAATTCCTCACATCAAACTGTGCATAACCAGCTCCAAGCTGTTTGGCAAGCTGTCATAGAGTTTTAAAATAAATTCAAACAGTTTTTTTTATGCCATGTCCTAAATCCATTAGTGTATGTTAAAAGCAAAAAAATGGACCCATAAAATCTAAATGGCACAATAAAACATTAAGCATATCGAAGCAATTATGATAGCGTATAACTTCACCAAGCAGGGGTGCATTTTGGATTGGCTCTTGTTTGTAATTAACCATTATATATTTTATATGAAGTACCACACCCTGCCACCCTTACTTTATAAAGTAAGGACCAGCTGAAGGTTAAGTTTAAATAAATACATGTTTATTTTTTCACCAGAATCTGCTGGTTCCAAGTTTACCGCTGGTACTGTACTGTACAGGAAGCACATAAACTTATCTTAAAGAATAACCAACAGAAACGATGCAACCAGTACAAGCACTGTACTTGTCCTCTCCAGCAGTCCCAGTATTGGAAGTGACTTGGCATATAACTCAAGTGTAACGCTGCTGCTGTTCACATGGACATGGGTTTCTTTGTGCCGTTAACTATGTGCGCAAGCCTGTAGCACGCATGCTGCTTTTATGTCTTTTATTTGATGGATGTTTGTTTGTATGAAAGCTTGTGACTCTATTAACTTGTAAACGGCTTGTGGGATTGATTTTAAAATGTGTATATCGTATGTAGGTACAGGTATTTAAACAGGACAAAAAGTTTGTTCTAGGGCTCTAGGCAGTCTCCAGTCTGCGTGAAGAGACCGGTGTGGTTTCCAAGGTCGTGCGTAAACCTTTTTGTTTGCGTGTGAAGAAAAGTTTAGTTAGTACTCCATGTTTGAGTTAGAATTTTGTCCTGTTTAAATAACTGCCTGTTAATTCCAGGCAGGTGACACAAATTCAATAAAATAAATCAATTAGAATAAATTACACCTGTGGTGTGCAAACGTAGCCATACCCATATTTTTCTGACAGGTACAGAAATTAACCCTATCCCTGCCAAACCCCAACACATTACTTCCAGGCAGGAATCCGCCCTACCACACACTAATAATATAATAATAATAATAATAATAATAATAATAATAATAATAATAATAATAATAATAATAATAATGTTACCTTTATAAATACACCACCCACTCGTTTTATCGGGGGTGTCAGGGTCCAATATAAGTCCTCTAGTCTACGCAACCCGCTTTTTCCCATTTTTCGTATAAAAAGCAGCACACAGATTTAATTCGTACAGCGAAGGGTAACTGCTTCTCATCAACTTCAGTCTCCAATTAACTTGATGAGTCTTCCTATCCTTTCACAAATGCACAAACCCGCTACATTGAAAGAATCCACTTCCAACAGGCTTGTTGCTAGGAGCTGACGTCACTATCTTGTGACTTGCTAGTGCATTGCTGCCACAGCTGAACACCTTGTTGGCTAAAATAAAAACCGCTTCAGCAAGTAGATATTTAATTTGCTTTGTGTTATTGTGCAATACGTGTGTATATGATAACAGTATGATATGAATGCTTTGTTTTTAATTGTTTTGCATATTGTTGTTTGTGATGTGCAGTACGAAATAAAACGAACAGTAATTGTACGTGCCTGTGTTTTGAATATTGCAGCTAAGGCATACGCAGTTAGACAGTAAAAATGGGGAGCCAACTCCATATATATCCAAATCCGCAATTTAGCGAGGGGCGATATAATGAGGGTGGGTGTATTTTCTAATGATCATTTTTAGTAACGAAAAAACACTTTTTCCCCACAAGAGGTCTCATAGAGCCAAGGCTACACACAGCAGAGGACTGACTGTTTCTTCATACTGATGCCCTCTAGTGGTGTATTTATAGTTCTACATGGAACACAGAAATGCAACCTTTCACACTGTATGTAGTGTGTTCAGGGTACCCATGGAGATTTCATATAAAAGCAATTTCAATCAGTTACATATCACTTTTTATTATTGTATGAAATAACAAGCAATACATAACACTGGATGCAGATCTTTGTTTTCGATATGAACCTTTTAAATTTCCTTTAGAAGAATCGAGGAGCTATGTATTGCTTTAGTTTAAACAAGTCAACTGCTGTATACAGACACTGAAAATACAAAAAGAGAGAGACCTACAGTAGCAGTCTGAGTGGGTATTTAAAGACCCTGATACGAGATTTTTTAACCTTTAAATGTACTCGCTATTTCTCTGTTGATACCTAGCAATGCCAATATTTCAATATTTTTCAATATTTCGTTTGAACCCCTGTTTGCATACTGAACCTGCCCGGAAGACTCCTACATCGTCCTGAAAACTGCAGTTTGTGTCCAAGAACAAAAGGGCCATAAAAATTACAAAGAACCTAACACGGTTTTACAAGGGTGCGCATTTGCAATCAAAAACTTCTTAAGAATTGAATTGTCACAATTCATAACGCACTGCACCTGAATGCCAGAATATTCTAGTCGGTTGGGCTACACAGCACCCTAACATATTAAGATTGAATCAGATCAAAGATGTTTTTAATTCAGTCATCTGTGAACAATTTATTTTATTTTAATTTTGATAACATAGCACCTTTATAATGTTTACTATATACAGCACTCTAATGCAATTGTCGATCAGCCAGAATGACAATATAGTTCATAAAATATTTGGTGATAAAACTGTATAAGCCAAGCCTCTCTCAACTGTCATGCCACATTCCCCTATAAGGATTGCACAGTGGTTGAGCTGGGACTCAAAGTCGGAATCCATTGGATTCTAGTTCTGTGCTCTGACACCAGCAGTCTAGACTGGTATCTTGAAAGAAATTTGTAGCAGCAGGAGATTGTTCATTATGAATAGGTGGAAATGGTTTTAGCAAACAAGAATTGCTGTGATGTGAAAAATGAAAAGATGCAGCAGAAAAAAAAGACACGACATGAAAAGAAAGCTGTTCAGCACCGTTTGTACTGACCGGTATTGCTTTAAATCTCCCACCAGGATTTAAAAGCATGTCTCTACAGTTCACAGGAGTGTAAAACAACATGCTGAAACGTATTGAAGCCCATGGAGTGGCCCGTGACTGCTGAAGCTAAAATCCTTTGTGACAAAGAATAAATGTTTAAGTGATCGCTGGTCCATTACCATATTTTCATTGCTGTCGTTCTTGCTTTGAAGATTGTGTTTAATGCTTGAGAATTGAAATGCATGTCAGGCACAGCCGTGCGGGAGGATCTCCTGGGAAAGAAGAGCATGGCAGTGCTTCGGAACAATGTGTGAAAGAAACGGATGGTGCAGTGATAACAGGATTGCTGTATTACTGTGCCAGGAGGGATCTCCTGGGAAAGACGAGCATGGCAGTGCTCGAACAATGTATGAAAGAAACGGATGGTGCAGTGATAACAGGATTGCTGTATTACTGTGCCAGGAGGGATCTCCTGGGAAAGACGAGCATGGCAGTGCTTCGAACAATGTGTGAAAGAAACGGATGGTGCAGTGATAACAGGATTGCTGTATTACTGTGCCAGGAGGGATCTCCTGGGAAAGACGAGCATGGCAGTGCTTCGGAACAATGTATGAAAGAAACGGATGGTGCAGTGATAACAGGATTGCTGTATTACTGTGCCAGGAGGGATCTCCTGGGAAAGACGAGCATGGCAGTGCTTCGAACAATGTGTGAAAGAAACGGATGGTGCAGTGATAACAGGATTGCTGTATTACTGTGCCAGGAGGGATCTCCTGGGAAAGACGAGCATGGCAGTGCTTCGAACAATGTATGAAAGAAACGGATGGTGCAGTGATAACAGGATTGCTGTATTACTGTGCCAGGAGGATCTCCTGGGAAAGACGAGCATGGCAGTGCTTCGGAACAATGTATGAAAGAAACGGATGGTGCAGTGATAGCAGGATTGCTGTATTACTGTGCCAGGAGGGATCTCCTGGGAAAGACGAGCATGGCAGTGCTCGAACAATGTATGAAAGAAACGGATAGTGCAGTGATAACAGGATTGCTGTATTACTGTGCCAGGAGGGATCTCCTGGGAAAGACGAGCATGGCAGTGCTTCGAACAATGTATGAAAGAAACGGATAGTGCAGTGATAGCAGGATTGCTGTATTACTGTGCCAGGAGGGATCTCCTGGGAAAGACGAGCATGGCAGTGCTTCGGAACAATGTATGAAAGAAACGGATAGTGCAGTGATAACAGGATTGCTGTATTACTGTGCCAGGAGGGATCTCCTGGGAAAGACGAGCATGGCAGTGCTTCGGAACAATGTATGAAAGAAACGGATAGTGCAGTGATAACAGGATTGCTGTATTACTGTGCCAGGAGGGATCTCCTGGGAAAGACGAGCATGGCAGTGCTTCGGAACAATGTATGAAAGAAACGGATGGTGCAGTGATAACAGGATTGCTGTATTATTGCTAGAAATACAGCTCCTGCTTTCTTGGGAAACTTCATCCTAATGATAAGGACTTTATGAGCTGTATTTTCAAAACATTTCCCCCAGTCTGTAATTCACTCCTATTTTGTGAACGAGGTGAAATGCCTGTTACATTTTTTTAAACTAGATCCAAACAACTAAGCGATATAATCCAAGTTTAAAGCGCTTTGTGATGATAGTCCACTCTGAAAGGCGCTATATAAAATAAAGATTGATTGAAGTTCTCTTAAGCATTGTGAAGGTGTTTGTTTCTCATGGTGTAATATGTACATGATTTATTTTTCTCCTTTCAAAAAGCAGGAGTTAATTAAAGATCAGAAGAAGTGCTTTGAAAACATGGCCCAGCATCCTAAATGTGTTGGTGCCGGCGACATTGAGCGCTGGCTAACATGGCTGATATATTGAGCTTTTTAAGTTCCTGCGATAGAGACAGTACCTTGTGAGTCATTGTCCTGATGTGTGTGCCACAGCTGTGTTCTTTGATTTTCTTAGTGAAGTTACATTATCAGTGCTGTCCAGTAAACAGCTCCTTTACCTGTCGTGCACTTGCATTTACTCTGCAGAGCTCATGTGTGGTTTTGAACATTCACATTTTGAATAACACCTGGTACCATACTACAGCTTGCATACCTTACTTTCAGTAGTGTGTCACTAGCTCACTGGCTGCAAGCCATGTCAGTCATTATGGGAAAGCAGCTTATTGGTTAATGACAGGAAAGGCATGTTGAAGGGGTGTGGACAATTTCACTCTCCAGCTGAAATGACAAAAGAAGTTCAAAACTTCACAGCAGTAAGGTATGCCATCAGATCTTTCTTTAAACTACCAGCTATTTTTTAATGTGTGACCTACATAGTGAATGGAGGATTTCTGGAATAATTGCATTAGTTAGAACCACTTCTACCATTTAAGGTACAAGGGGCATATGTGTCCCACAAATAAAATGATGCTAACTTTCTTATTTTTTTTACAATGCGGTGCATGAAACAGGGTTTACAAAATACTGACAGGTTGGATCTGGTCATCCAAATTGTCAGTTTCCTCGTGATACTTGAGTCGCTGTCAAATGTATTTTTAGAAGAAACCGTTGAACAACCGCTGTCATATCAATGACACAGACAACATGTTTAAATGGTACAG
Source organism: Acipenser oxyrinchus oxyrinchus (assembly GCA_030684275.1). Taxonomy (NCBI): domain Eukaryota; kingdom Metazoa; phylum Chordata; class Actinopteri; order Acipenseriformes; family Acipenseridae; genus Acipenser; species Acipenser oxyrinchus. The sequence goes on from CM060247.1 coordinate 101,722,492, forward strand.
AACTGTATTCTCTGATGCCCTCACGAGTGGTGTTCAGCAGACCCATTCAGTGCCCCGTTGTTTTACCTCTGGACACTGTAAAGATACATCCGGTTTACACCCCTTTTACTTCATGATCCGGTATTACAGCCCCTTATACACCCAGGGATGCTTTGTCTGTGTTCTGACTGACAGAGGAATTAAACAATAAAATTAGATCTGTTTGCTTTGTTAACCCAGTCCTTGCTTCTTACCTGACCAGACCAGACCTTTGTGGTTTCGAATGCCAGTGAAAAGGAATCTTTGTTGTCGATCTTTAGAACCCCAGGGATACCTTGTGTGCCTGTGCAATCTGCAACAGTGTCGTCTTGCTGTTTTCATACCAGCTGTTACAGATGTTTTCTTATGGCATTTCTTGTTGGAACGCCTCCATTCATAGCTATTGCTCGAGTAAAGGAGTCTTTCACACTTTCAGCCTGTCAAATCGCGACGACGATCTGCACACTTTCAGTATTAGTTCAGGTGTGATCAGACAGTGACTCAACGCTTCCAAACTCAAGCATATACTGAGCGGATTGGCTTCATTTTGGTTGGTTTATCATCTAGCCAAATGGATATCACATAACGGATATCTATCGCGAACGGATATCACCTAGACTAATAGCCCTGCCAACAGCACAAATGTATCAGTTGGCAGCAATATATATTTTATTATTATAAATAGTAACTGTGCCCTGTGTGTTGAGCTACATCCTGCTCTATCTCTGCATGTGTTTTTGGAATGCGACATGTTAGCACAAATATGATTGGCTGTAGGTGGGTGCATGTGACTGACTATTTTGATTGTGTCCTATCTGATTGGCTGAAAAGACATTTTAAATTCAATACCTTGAATAGAGGTCTATAAGAGGTTTACACCTGTAACCCGTAGAGTAACAAGATGGGCTCCAAGTACTTAATGAAATAAAAAGAACTGATTAGAAGCGTGAGCAGCTGAGAGGTTCTTATCCTTTCAATACACTACTTGATATCGTAAATCATTTATTTAAGAACTAGAATCTACATCCATGCCTTTTGAGTGGGCTTTCTCCACTCAAAAGGCATGGATGTCCAACAAGCATTTGCACATCATCACAACAAATATAAAATCGGTTTTGTATACAGTAATTATACTAATAAAACCTGTTTTTCCCTTTAAGCCAAAGATGTGGAACAAAATGTAAAACGACATTTGCTTTTATGTAATGTTATTTTCAGGCTGGGGGCTTTCATACAGCTCAGATGTAATGTCTGAGAATGGGAAAGGTTGTAATAACTAACTAAGATGGCATTCCTTGATTTGCTAGGAGGTACCTTGACTTGAAGCAGTGTGTTCTGTCATCTTGACTTCTCTGCTGATCCTCACAATGTGAGGTCTTTCATAGCAAAACAACTGTAAGACCACCCAAGAAAATCTAACACTAGCCCAGACACTACACTGTTAGTCCATACCGCAATCTATCTGCATTAAAAACAATCTTTAATCCTGAAGGAGGAGGACAGGCTGGGAGCACCTCCCAGTATTTATTTAATGCCAGTATTACTCAAGGAGAGCCTCTTTTATTTTAAGCAGAGTTCAGTAAAGTACACTGAGCAGTGTTATGCATGCTGACAGTAATGTAGCAAATATCACACTGCTGTAAGCAGCACACGATTCAGATCTGTTCACTGCTCATATTTGAGTCATATCTGAGAGAGAAATTTAAAATGCAATGCATCTTAAGTACTAGTATCACGTAGTAATATTAAAATGGCACCCCTATCATTATATTTGGACACCTGACCTAAGCAGAGGTCTCTTAAAGATGTTATTGACCATTAAAGAATTGCTTGCATGTACAAGTTGCATGCAAAAGTTGTGCTTTGTATAGATCACAGGCCAGTTATCAATCCCACCCTAGACTGGATGCTTCCCATCTCCACTGACTTCCAACACAGCGGAATGCTACCAGTACTGCACCGTAAGACTGCCGATTAAGCATCACCGTTTATCATGAACAAACAGTTGATTGTTCATGACAGGAATACTGGTGTTTTAAGCTGACACTAAAGCTGCATTAGTGAAGCTGTGACCTTTAGTTTGGAATTGGTTCTGTGCCCATTGGTTATGCAGCACCTCAACGGGAGAGGATCTGTTTGTGTAAGTCGGCCGTTGCTGCTTTGTTTTTAGAAACAGTGCATGGTTCTGGAAGCTGTTTATTTTTACCTGTGACCTACAGTAAAGTCACCAGAATGAGAGGTGCTCTACTCTCTAAGACAAATTATTACACTTGGCAAAAATAGTCTTTATATAGACAAATGCAAGCCAGCATGAGGTGACAAAGCATGATAAAATCAGTGGTATGCCAGAAAGCACTGAAAGTAGTGTCTGTTGTAAACCATCACTCACACAAGCACTTGTTTTATTAGAACTCTTGTTTACTTGTATACTTATTTTAGTCATGTGCACTGTTGGATGTTTTCATTACATTGGCCCTATTTTAATGATCTAAAATGTTCTGGCTCTGGTCAGCCTATATACACATTGTCCAGTTCGGGTTTAACCATTTAACTACCGCACAGAGTATAACATTGGAAGGTTGCACTGAAGGATGCATTTTAAAAAGCCAGGTTACCTCTTCCCTGACAGATAACGGAGGGCAGACGCTGTCCGGAGGGAATAACTGGCCACTGCGGGGCAGGAAGTGGTCCCTGTGGGAAGGAGGAGTGCGAGGGGTGGGCTTCGTCACCAGCCCTTTACTGAAGCAGAGCGGCGTGGTCAGCAGGGAGCTCATCCACATCTCGGACTGGCTGCCCACTCTGGTGGGGCTGGCTGGGGGCTCCACCAACGGGACCAAGCCCCTGGACGGGTTCGACGTGTGGAAGAGCATCAGGTGATTCTCAGCTGTTCTCTCCTCCTCTTGCCTTCCTTTGCATTAGCAATAATACTGTAAGAATCCAAGTTTTACTATACACTGGGGTGTTTTGATTTCCTAGCGGTTTAAACTTTAAGATTAATCATGTTTCAACATTTTACATATTTGCAATGTTGTTAACCAGTCTGATATACAACACTAATGTATATAAGACTACAGGTGTGCAACTCCAATGTTATATGGCATAAACTATGAAGCACTGAATATTCAAATAATAACCATACACTCGATAGTTACAGCTGTGTAAACACAGAGGCCAGCATCTGTGCTTCACAACGTTGAAACATTTAGACACAATTCTAAACATTTGATGTTTGGGCAACGTTTAAACTTTCATTAGACATACGTGAGTGTACCAAGATAGATCCTTATTGCTGATATTTTTACAGCTTGTACCATATTGTCTAATGACTTACTCGCCTTCTAGAGGAATACTTTAATGACTGACTCGCCTTCCAGAGGAATACTTTAATGACTGACTCGCCTTCTAGAGGAATACTTTAATGACTGACTCGCCTTCTAGAGGAATACTTTAATGACTGACTCGCCTTCCAGAGGAATACTTTAATGACTGACTCACCTAGAGGAATTGCTCGCCTTGCAGTGTAAAGGCTGCTCTCTAACCCTTCTTCCTTGTCACTCTAACAATCATTACAGGAAGTGTCTGCTGTGAGCTCCATTGGTGATTAGCATTAATGTGAGGCTATGTGTGCAACAAGAGCCTTGGGACTGTTGCCAAGGTTACAGTGCCTCACAGTTTGAGTGTGTTGTTGTAGGTTTTCTGGATACAGTAATCAGATTTATGTCTTCAAGGATGTTGTGTAACTGTTTTATCTCTTGCCCGTGTATTGTTATTGCCTGGATCATATCAAAGTGCACACTTCCCCGTAACGATATTCTGCACTCTGTGTAAACTGCTGTGACATGCTCGTCTCCTGACCTCACTGGCAGATTCTTTAGTGTACATTCGTGATACAAAAACATCTAACCCTGTTTTATATAGTGGCTGGTAAACACTCTTATTCTCAGCCTGCCTTGGTCAATGACCCTTTATGTGTCTTGGGACTGATGATGTGTCTGAGAAAAGGAAATTCCACGAGTCATTTTCACAGCAGTTCTCCTCAGCACTTTGAATACTGTATACACTTTTGCTGTTTCAGCTTCTTTAAAGAATAGTGTTACCCTGTGGGCCTGGTAATTTAATCACAGTCATCTTAGTGCACCAGTCCACTGGAGGAACCAGTTCTCTGTCTTTCCTCTTTGAACTCTCAGCACTATCATTGATGCTACACACACACTTAAATGTCTCAGAGGCTGTCTGTACTTTTAGTGCTGTGATATGCACCTGAAAGCAATTCATGTTTTAAAACAAATGTTTAGTTCCTGGTTGAGACAAAAAAACACTGCACTAGAGCCCTGGTATTTTCACGGTGTCTTGAGGCTACATTAAAATAACCCTATATCCCAATTCAGTTAGGGGCTATCCACTGGGATCAAGCTGCATAACCCTGTGCCTCCATACCTTTTTGTATCCTTCTTTTAATTTGGCAACACAAATGAGTTTTAATTGTATAATTGATTATTTTAATTAACATATATTTGGTACCTGCTCCACAAATATTAAATAAAACACATTTCGGTTAAAACAAAAAAAAGTAACAAAAAAATAATTCTAGTTTCACTCTAAATCTGAAGCAATATTTAATTGGAAGTCAGTATAAAAGCTATTACTGTGTCTGCTGTTTGTTTTTATTTCTCGTTTATCTCGCTGCAGTTGAGCTGACTGCAGATCTTTTACCATCACAAAGTGGCTGTGGGTCCGTGTCAAGTCTTTGTTCAGCAGACTTCAAAAAACACTTTGGGCGAGGGGAGGGATTGAATGTGGTTTTGAAACCAAGCCAGAGAAGGAAGCGACTGACCACATATTGTTAGACAAAGAACAATCAGCAGGGAAACAGATTTAGATTGAATAATCTATCCAAGTAAGAGAAGTACAGTTGGCACCTCTTAGAACAGACGAGTTTGTGTTAACATGATTCACCCACAGTAAGCGAGGGACGGTATAAACACCCACACAATAACCTGACATTCAAAATGTCCCCCAGTCACCAGTACAGTGATCAAAACAAACAAGAGTGTATGCGGTTAAAAATCTTTATTAAGACACACATTACACTAATAAAAAGATGTATTAAAACCTATGAATGTAATAAAAAGTAACTGCAAAAGTAATGCAAATGCAGAAATGTACAGTACAGGTAGGCTACATTACTGCAGATTGTTTCCAGCGAAGAACTCTGTGATACGCATTTGGACGATCTTTTTTGAAAGTATGCAAACCTTGTCAGAGTTTTCTAAAAAAATCCCAATTCGGCTCTATATCTGGATGCTGCTCCATATTAGCAGTGTTAAAAGCTCAGCACGTATGCTTACGTCTTTGGTGTCTGTTTCAGGCAGAGCGTCCTGGTCGCTGAGGTGACACAGCTGAGAATTCTTCCTCTGACATCCCTCTGGTGTTGTCAGAGTTTCAGTTTTGTTGTATTTTCGTCAGCCTACTCCTCCTCTACTACAGAAAACCCAGCTTTTGAAGCAACGTTGCATTGTTTGCTGACTGACAGTTCCAAGCGTGCTTTAGCAAGCGCACAGCATCTAACAGAGACTTTTTATTTAAAACACTGAATTTTCGTGCTGATGCTCATGGCTTTCCTCTTTCCAGCCATGCTTGCTGCTGCAGTCACTGGGATGTGATTAAAAAGGGTGTTCTTAATCTGAGGGAACACAAAGCCTCTTAATCTGAGGGAACACAAAGCCCCGTTGTGGCTTGGACTAGGTTTTATGGCTTTGTGCCCCTCAGTTTAAGATGGACAGGGGCTTGAGCTTAGAAGTTAATACAGGTTAGAGGTCAAACAGGAACAACAATTAGGTGCAATTTACCAGCAGTTTGGAAGGGCAAATTAGCAGGTCAAGATCAGAAGTGAAAAGAGCAAATATCTTCTATCTATGAAGACAGCTAGTGGACAGGGAAGGGTCTTCAGACGCCAGGTGCATTACACCTCATCTGGAAGCAGCATCACGGGCTTATCGAAGCAGGCTGTGGAAAGCCTTGGCTTTTTAGCCCCGTGGGGTGCATAGCACCAGCGACAGGAAGAAACGTTGTTCTGCAACTTGGTCGGGAAATTTTTCAGCACAAATTCTCAGTTGTATCCAAATCGAGGAACTGCCATTGCTAGTGTTGATCGGGTGATTCGAGGCTAAACCACAGGTATCTTTTTCCCAATTTGGTGAAACATGCACAGAGATGTGTTACAAGAAGTCAGTCCACAGTGACCACCTGTTGAAGACTGTCTTGGTGATCTTTATTTTAAAAGCATTTCTATACTTGTGAAGGAGCATGATCTCTCATATCAGTGCCCTTGTTTTGTTTCCCTTCACTATACCTCCCTTTAGCAGCTGATGCAGTGCCGTTCTCAACTTGCTTTTATTGATCTTCCATTTGTGCTCTCTCATCGTTCATTTAACCGTCATCAGAGATCATCCCATTTCTTCCTGTGGGTAGCTAAGCCCTTCTCTGTGCATCTAAAATCTTAGCACAATTCCCCTTTGACTTGTATTTCACACTTGGTTATGTAAGTTATCGTTCTGTTTGCCCCAGTTGGGAAAGATGGTGGAAAACCCCATGCCGCATACACAATAGCCGTGTCTAGCGAGGAACTCTTCCAATCCATTATTGTAGTTTGGCCCACTCCACAGTCTTGTCTGGATCTCAGCATTTCTGATCATATGAATAATATTCTTGCAGTCCCTCCTCAATCTCACTTGTAAGCAGCAAAAGGTTATTGTAAAATTATAAATTGTGGGCTCCCGAGTGGCGCATCTGGTGAAGGATGCACCCTATAGCCTGGAGGTCACCGGTTTAAGTCCAGGCTATTCTATTGCCGACTGTAGGCTGGAGCTCCCAGGGGTGGCGACACTGGCCGTGCTCGCCGGGGTGGGGGCTTAGGTCGGCCAGGGTGTTCTCGGCTCACCGTGTACCAGCGACCCCTGTAGTCTGGCCGGGCGCCTGCGGGCTTACCTGTAAGCTGCCCAGAGCTGCATTGTCCTCCAACGCTGTAGCTCTGAGGTGGCTGCACAGTGAGTCTGCAGTGTGGACAGCGTGTGTTCGTCTTTGCTGCTCCCAAGTCAGTGCAGGGGTGGTAGCGGTGAGCTGAGCCAAAAAAATTATTGGATATGCCAACTTGGGAGAAAATAATAAAATAATTGATGATTTACTAAAAAAAAAAAAAAGATAAATTGCAGTATCTGGAATTGGGCCGAGATGGCAGTCTCACGTGACCTTATAAGAGCTCTGGCCTGGCATGCTGAAATACTGTCCTACCTTTTAAACAGCTTGAAAACAACAGCTATTTGTGTTGAAGTTATTGTGAACATCCACCATTTACAATACCAGTATTTGTGGTAATAGGAAATTCCATGTTTTACACAATATATTATGAAAAGGTCAGAAAACCTATACCACATCATTGACAATCCTATATTAGTACTGCATTTGTACTGCAGGTCAATGCTTAGCCATGATTTCTCCATGGTTTGATGTTGTCGTGTATGTTAACAATTGAACTTGCTGCAAAAGTTTTGTTCGTTTGTTTCCACTGTGGCGCAGTTGCTATTTTACAGGTATGGTTTTGTTTTTAGTACTTTATTTATTTGTAGTCACACAAAGTGAGTCACAGTATCCTACAGTTAAGCATTTCCATTCACAAACAATCCCATCTTCTGTAGTGAAATTTCTAAAAGTAGGGGTGGAACCGACTTTGGTTCAGTGTTGCATAAATACACTGCTATGGAAGCTGCAGTCATTACCTTGCACTGAGAACAACATCATCTGCACTGTGCTTAGTAGATAGTAGATGTGACCGACTTCTGTTTAAAGAATTTCTTTGAAAATAAATAGGAATCATCAGAGTGTCTGTTTTACAAAAGATGGTCCTATTTATATATATATATATATATATATATATATATATATATATATATATATATATATATATATATATATATATATATATATATATACAGTACTGTGCAAAAGTTTTAGGCAGGTGTGAAAAATGCTGTAAAGTAAGAATGCTTTCAAAAATAGACATGTTAATAGATTATATTTATCAATTAACTAAATGCAAAGTGAGTGAACAGAAGAAAAATCTAAATCAAATCCATATTTGGTGTGACCACCCTTTGCCTTCAAAACAGCATCAAGCATCAATTCTTCTAGGTACACTTGCACACAGTTTTTGACGGAACTCGGCAGGTAGGTTGGCCCAAACATCTTGGAGAACTAACCACAGTTCTTCTGTGGATTTAGGCAGCCTCAGTTGCTTCTCTCTCTTCATGTAATCCCAGACAGACTCGATGATGTTGAGATCAGGGCTCTGTGGGGCCATACCATCACTTCCAGGACTCCTTGTTCTTCTCACGCTGAAGATAGTTCTTAATGACTTTCACTGTATGTTTGGGGTCGTTGTCATGCTGCAGAATAAATTTGGGGCCAATCAGATGCCTCCCTGATGGTATTGCATGATGAATAAGTATCTGCCTGTACTTCTCAGCATTGAGGAGACCATTAATTCTGACCAAATCTCCAACTCCATTTGCAGAAATGCAGCCCCAAACTTGCAAGGAACCCCATCATGCTTCACTGTTGCCTGCAGACACTCATTCGTACGCTCTCCAGCCCTTCGCGAACAAACTGCCTTCTGCTACAGCCACATATTTCAAATTTTGACTCATCAGTCCAGAGCACCTGCTGCCATTTTTCTGCACCCCAGTTCCTGTGTTTTCGTGCATAGTTGAGTCGCTGGCCTTGTTTCTACGTCGGAGGTATGGCTTTTTGGCCGCATGTCTTCCATGAAGGCCACTTCTGACCAGACTTCTCCGGACAGTAGATGGGTGTACCAGGGTCCCACTGTTTTCTGCCAGTTCTGAGCTGATGGCACTGCTGGACATCTTCCGATTGCGATGGGAAGTAAGCATGATGTGTCTTTCATCTGCTGCAGTAAGTTTCCTTGGCCGACCACTGCGTCTCACGGTCCTCAACGTTGCCCGTTTCTTTGTGCTTCTTCAAAAGAGCTTGGACAGCACATCTGGAAACCCCTGTCTGCCTTGAAATTTCTGCCTGGGAGAGACCTTGCTGATGCAGTATAACTACCTTGTGTCTTGTTGCTGTGCTCAGTCTTGCCATGGTGTATGACTTTTGACAATAAACTGTCTTCAGCAACCTCACCTTGTTAGCTGAGTTTGGCTGTTCCTCACCCAGTTTTATTCCTCCTACACAGCTGTTTCTGTTTCAGTTAATGATTGTGTTTCAACCTACATATTGAATTGATGATCATTAGCACCTGTTTGGTATAATTGTTTAATCATACACCTGACTATATGCCTACAAAATCCTTGACTTTGTGCAAGTGTACCTAGAAGAATTGATGCTGTTTTGAAGGCAAAGGGTTGTCACACCAAATATGGATTTGATTTAGATTTTTCTTCTGTTCACTCACTTTGCATTTAGTTAATTGATAAATATAATCTATTAACATGTCTATTTTTGAAAGCATTCTTACTTTACAGCATTTTTTCACACCTGCCTAAAACTTTTGCACAGTACTGTATATTTACCTCTTCTGCTTAAGGATTTACTTGCAGTAGGCTCCATACCCTATTGTTAACCCATATTCTTGTACTGCACGTCACTCTCAGTTTATCTGTGTCACAATGACCTCCATCACTTACTTGGCTTGTTTGTGAGATATGGAATGTAAAGAATGGATGGACTGATGGAAAGCATCCTTTTATTTCCCTGCATCTCCCTTTTACCTGGCTGCAGATAATTTAGACAAGCACCCAAACATTTCACAACTGTTAGGTGCTGACTGGCCCATTTGTCTATTTGACTTCATTTTCTTAGAAACTATGATTGTGCATTTTTAAGTTGTTGAAGGATAACGAAGCTTTCCTTTATTCTATCAGTCAACACTTATTATCCAGCCGCATCAGCCAACCTATTCATTTATAAATAGAGGCTGGCAAATGCATTTTGCAGGCCCTTGCTTTGTATTTAGCCTTCCTGTAAATCAGTCTAGCTACCAAACAGTCTGTAATATAAATAAACAAATATTGTTTAAGTGCCCCCATTCGTGCTTCCTTTGGGTCACAGGAGATAACAGAGGAAGTTTTAAAATAGTGTTCATACACTCGCTGCATGGAAGGAAGCTAAAGGTTGGTTTTTTTTATTATTGTTGTGTTTCAGTGAAGGGAAACAGTCACCGAGAGTGGAGCTGCTGCATAACATTGACCCTCTGTACTTCGACATTGCCCCATGTGAGTACAGTACATGTGTTATGATTATTATTATATATTATAATTAGCTCAATTATGTTTTCTGCAAAGGAAAATTAAAGGACACGGGCCTACAGGCTGGTAGAATCCCAAGTAGCCTTGGAAGATGGCGTCCAACAGGTACTGTAGTGCAGGTGCGTAGATCACCGATAGCTCATGAATGGCACACAAGCACTAGCCCCATGGGAAATAGCCTCATGAGATGTTGAAAAATGCATTTCAGTTTGGGCAAAATTAGTGGTCCGAATATAAAATGTTTGCTTTATGATAAACAGCCGTTGTGGGTATGGAATGTAAATATGTAAATACAGTAAAGATGCATGCAACGTCACTCTTTTACAAGACTAGCCCCCCTAGTTACCTGTTTGATTCAGTGTTCATACAGTATACATAGCATTCTGGAAACGTGTAGACACAAAGTAAGAATAGATTTCATAAGGTCCATACATAAATAGTATGTTGTTTTTTAAATGCCTGTGAGTGATGCATCCTTCAGTTTGCAGTAAATATGTCCCCCTGTGGTGTGATAGCCCTGCCTATATGATGGCCAGTAGATTAATAAAGAATAAGAAGCTGCAATGTCTCGAGTCAGTATGCAGTGGTGACACAGAGCACTTTCACATTGATGAGCAGTTGCTTTGAGGCATTGTTACTGTAAAACAGGCAGTGGATTTATTAGTGAGCTGGGAAACATTAAACTCTAACCCTTCAGTGTATCCTGAACAGTGGGCTTGAACATTAGCTACCAAGTAATCCTTAAATGTACACTTCACTGTGATACATCACAAAATAGCTTGAGAAATAAAGGGTCATTCAGAATGCTTTTGAATGCGTTGTTTGTGTGCTCCCTAGGATATTCAGTTTCCCTGTTTAACAAACCGAAGGCTTCATAAGGTTAGCATGTGCCATTCGCTGGCTCTTGCTAGTTTGGCACCAGTCTCTGCCCTATAATGCCCAGAATTTAACCCACAAACAAGGGTGCCATAGTATTTCTTTCATGGCATGATGGTTCATCTCAGAACAAACTGGGTTTAGCCAAGTTTTAGTTGCATAACTAGGCAAGCTTAAAGGAGTGATTTATAAGCAAGCCTGTCACCAGCACAGCTGTCCTACTGGTTCCTTGTTCATTTGTAGCAGTGTTGTTTAGACACAGGCACTCCCACTCAGAGCAGACTCAGGAGAATGACATGGATTCTGAATGGATGCTGATGAAAGGGTTGAACTTGAACACACGTTCAAGCACAGGACGCCTTCCACTCACACTCACACATCATCAGGATGGTTTGGTTCACACGTTTCCTTTGCAGTCTCCAGCAGAGCTTAATTACAGCCCTCGGGGCGATGTCAGTAGCAGTGTCAACAGGCAGCTTTCATTTTGATGACATCTCCAACATTTTCACAATTATAGAAATAGGAAAAAGGTTAGGACTTGAACAAAAGATCTCAGGGACCTAGATAATTATATAAAAAACGTTCTAGGATTCTGGCATTCTAAAGGACCAACACAGCTAAAACAATTTGCACATTTTTTCAAATTCAATTTTATTTATTTATGTTTATTTATTTATTTTAATTGAGTGTGTCTTATTACTATTTAGCTGATTGAACAGTGCGGTAATCTGTTATAAGGGAGACGGAGGCGCAGTGCAGCTGTGTGATGCCCATTTCATCAGGCAGAATAAACACTGAAGAAGTATGAGTCACATCCCCCTGCTGAGAAGCTGCTAATGACACAGTCAGTACTGGCCTGCTGATTACCATTCACTTAATGGTCTAGTGCCGCTAATGAAAATGTTTGAGAAGAAGGAAAAACTAGTTCCCGTTCCCTACTGGGTTTATAGAACTGTGTGTATTGCTGTGCCAGTTTCTGACTTGTGTCTTACTGAATCCACTCTCTGGCTTTTACAGGCTTCTAATTATCAGGCAATCAAGAGAGACATGAGGCAGCCTTGCTCAATTTATAGTATTAATGTCCGAAAGCTGCCTTAATTGTTTAATTGCCATGGTTACTGAACACAGAAATGCCCTTTGTTAAAATTCTCTTTTGTTTTGTTTTTAAGAAAGAGTCCCTTGTAAAAGAATTCTATGCTATTAAAGGTCTCGCTTTAGCCCATAAATAACCTCAGAGCTTTTCAAAGCAAGGATATTGGCTTTTCACTGTTTCCCAAAAACAGCTCCTCATAGTTATTGATTTCCTCTGACCTTGGATTTTGGAGTGCAGCGATAATTTTGGATGACATTTTTTTTGGCTATGAAATAAAAAAAAAATGTAAAATGGTAGTTAATAAGCCCATACTGGAAACACCCAGTTACAGGTGTTTCCTATAAAATGCTGCTGATAAAAACACAGTTAATTGTTAAGGGAAAGTTTGGAAGAACTGTATGGAGATTTTAACCAACTGCATGATCAGCACAGTCTGATTTCTAATAAAGTAAAGTGCAGAGAAAGAGGAATTATATTATTATGTGAAATCCAACACGATTATGGATACTGCAGCTTAAAAGTACATATTAGGTCAGTCTAGAGTAAGCAGATGTATGTATCATTTATATATTTTCTGTATAACAAGTATTCATCACTTTATATTACTAAAAAAATAGACCAAGAAATGTTTGTCTAAATGTATTCAGTTTTTTTTTTAAATTTAGTAGTCGCCAATTGATTTTACCCCGTTTTTCTCTCAATTTGAAATAGCCAGCTTACCGCTACCACCCCCTCGCTGATTCGGGAGCGGCGAAGACAAACACACTCTGTTCTCCGAAACGTGTGCCAACCCAGAGCTACAGCGTCGGAGGACAACGCAGCTCTGGGCAGCTTACAGGCAAGCCCGCAGGTGCCCGGCCCGTCTATAGGGGTCGCTGGTGCACGGTGAGCCGAGGACAGCCTGACCCCCCCCCCAAACAGCGCTCAGCCAATTGTGCGCCTCCTCCTGGGAACTCCCGTCCATGGTCGGCAGTGGAATAGCCTGGATTCGAACCGACGACCTCCAGGCTATGGGGCACATCCTGCACTCCACACGGAGCGCCTTTTACCGGATGTGCCACTTGGGAGCCACCATTCAGTTTATTTTTAACAGAATAAAATAAATGTCAAAGTATGATACACTGAAATACTACTTTAGTCAATTTTGTATGGGGAAAGAAAAATCACCCAATGCCACTTGAAATGCTCATTGTAGCAGTGTTGTGTGTAATTTCACTTTACTGTTGTGTGGTACTCCCGTCCCTTTTTCTCCTTTAAAGACAGTTTACACCACAAGGAAGTGACGTCTTTTCATGTCATATGAAGTTTAACAGGCAATTAGGACTTCGGACAAACTCTAGAAGCAGCATATAAAGAAAACCAGTGCTGTGATTAGTTGCACGATTAAATACAGGCACTCTAACCATTTAAAGAAATGTTGAGTATAACATTGACATTGTTTACTTCATTTCAAAACGTCCTTGACCAGTAAACTTTGTTGAATAACTGAAATCAGAATGCCAGCCAATGTAATGGTTGTCATTCCCCATAGCTCATTTTCCACGGGATTCTGTCCCCTCTAAGCCCCATTTCATCGTACTAATTGAATTATGAGTCCTATTACGGATCCTGTGTTCTGACATTAACTGCTTGTTAAGCTTGCTGACCAGTCTCAAATGCTTTAGGAATTGGTGCTAAAGCAGAATTACAGAGCCCTCTATTGCTGCGTGTGCTTGGCTGCTGTACGGTGCCTGGTGTGTCCGCTCACATTGTTGTTGTAAATGTGTATTTTCATTTAGAAACGGTCATTTTGCACAGCATTTAGGAACTTGTGCATAGCACTCAAATTCTCCAGTTGCCTTGAGTGGTACTATGTGTGTGATTATTACACTCCAGAGTGCCACTGTAATAACTCATGGTAATGCATCCAGGTCATTTGGCAACCACCCTACAGTATAGCATGCATTTTTGAAGTGCAAAAGTACTTTTGTCCAGGGTAAATGAACCATTTCACTGCCACATTGGTTGATTAATGATACAGATATTAAGATATTACTTTACCTCATAATTACACGATCCTTTAGGAAATGGCATTCCTCTTACACTATGCCCCTGGGTGTTTTTGTTCTTCAATTAAATAGTATTTTTCTTACGATATAATGTTACGCTGAAAAGAAGTTGGCAAAGCTGTGTGTTCTTTCTGAATTGTAATTTGTGGCACACCTGGCCTCGTGATTCTATTGTTTCGTGTGCCAGAGTTTATGTTCAATACCTCTGAGAGATCTCTCTAGTTTCAAACAATTATACATGAACAAATTGCAGTGCTTTGGACCACAGAGTTTATTCTGCGTCTGAATCGGGTGCTCAGAAATCAATAACGTAACTGGAAGTGCTTCTGTCTAAAATAATGAGCACTGCACAAACGCAGTCTGCGAATGGAAGGATTGTGTGTGCTATTAAATGTGGTCTGCTTTGTATAAATCCCTTTTCATTGTTGTATGTACAAACTTAACCGACAAAATAGAATAACTAAGGATAACTTAAGTTTTATTAACTGACGCATCGCTGAAGGTTTTCACATTTTCACTTTAGATGAATTCTACTGATTCCCTCTCACTACGTTCCTGTAATCATCACCACATAAGGAGTTTAAAAAAGCTGCCTTTGGAACACACTTCAGTTACGTCAGGGTAGTTTACTGTACATGTCGCACCATTTGTTTTATTGTTGACAGTTTCTCGTAGGCTGTTGTTTTTTCTCCCGTTACCGTGGAAACAGGCTCGTGATCGGTTCTGCTGTCTGCTCACACAGCTGCAATGGGCTGAGAATCATATCGGGCCAGTTCTGGGTTAGGTCTCTGTATATTTGAAAGTATTCAATTAGTCTTATTTCATCCCTGTCCAAGAAAGATCTCAGAACCTAAAAATCCTCTGCCGGCTCTGAGCAGGAGACCACACTGCTAGGAAATACTGCAGGCTTCAATCCCTAGCTGCTGTTGCTGCTCCACACCATCAGGGCTAGAAGTGGTTGCTGTTACAAATAAATGCTAGGCTGAAAAAAGAAATCCCTCTTTCATCCTCTGCCATCATAGGCTGCCCCTCTGGGCTCCCATTAGTTTTAATAGCATGCTGTGGCCAGGCTTGTCAAGGAATAAGTAAAACATGTTGTGCTTTTCTCCCTGACATTGTTAAGGAGGAGTTGCGCTCTGAGGTTTGTGTGTTTACAGAGCTATGCACTTCAAGATGTATGATATTAAAGTGAGGATTTCTGTACAAGAAGCCCCGGGCCTGGGGAATCATAAGAAATAAATGGTCTGGTTGCATCTGCAGGTACATTGACTTGACGAGTGTGTGGTGTTAACACCCAAACTAAAAAATATTTCCCTTCTTTGGAAAAGAGGAAGGAAATATGCCTTTTAACATAACAACCCACAAAGACTCATTTACAGAAGCTGGGCTGGTCAGATCTGCTTTTGTATAATAAAGCATAAAAAGGTCCCTGAGTTGAACCTTGAGGTCCTTCACGGGTCACAGAAAAGCAGTAGCAGTTAGGTAAGAAAAAAAAGAATGCAATTTATAATATGGGGGGACAGGACCTCATTTTGATGACAGTGCTGTTTCTGAAATCTATAACAAATTCCTCTCATATAGTTTTTGTTGATCGTCAGAGCTTCTAGTCTAGGAAAGCCCTGATGGAGATAATAACCCATTAACTGCTAATATAAACTATTATTAACACTTCTAGATTGAAACTTGCAACCCTGTTGCCTAATAGTGTCACATGACCAAAAATAGTTGGCTGTTGCACAAAACTGGCCAATAGTCACTTTAGTGGTCAAAGAACTCTTGTGCTCTGACATCACTCAGCAGTCAACAGTCCAAACACAATTGCCCTGTGACAGCACAGGTTCAAAAAAACAGGTAAACTTGAAAAAGTGACCTCCGGTGAGAAATAATCGACTACTGTCTGTCACTTTTCCCACACTGGGGCAGCAGTTTTCTACTATTAGCCTCAATTCCAGTAAATATTTGTATACTGTTCATCTCGTGGCATTTCACTTATGAATCAGCAGTTAAACAGAGACAGGCTGATGGAATACTGTCGGTATGTTCCACCAAAATCAGAAAGTAAACAGTAGCAGCAAGGAACAAATGTTGAAGGGGCTTGAGATGGGTCACTTAACTAAATGAAGAGCGGCTGCCCATTCAACAGCAATGCATGAACCATCTCACCAGGAGCTTCCTGCAGCGTTTCTGAGCTGCCATTGATGCACATAGAGGTCACAGAAGGAATTAAAATGACTGAAGCTAGCCATACCCCATGAACAAAACCAGTTTGCAGACTGAATCATCTTTCACTTTATTGTAGCGATCGGTTTTATCATTATGCAATTTTATGTCTTTACAAACCCACTGGGAACGAAGTTGCTTTCAATCAATGTAATCAAATTGCACAACCAATACATGTGGTGATACATACTTTCTGTTGTTGAGCATATAGTCCATAAGCAAGCATCTTCCTCAGTTAACCTTAGTAATATTTACTGCTGTGCATTTTAACAAGGGACTCCATGAAACTGCCTTGAGATTCTACATCATCAACTTCACTAGTGCAGTGTCTTTGAAGGACTTGAAACTTCCAAGGAAAATATAACTAGACACTTTTGTATTGTTGTGATTTTTCTGTTCATGCACTCATTCTTCGGATGATATCTAAATGAGTTGAAGGGTATGGGCTCTCCTGTACTGTACGTCTGTGCAGAACTGAACCCACAGCAAACACATCATTAAGCCCTGCATGTCTGCAAGATTGGATCCACATGTTTGAAACCGTTAGCAGTTGATGTTGTTAATACACAGACAGACGAGTTACGCCCCGTGTTTAATAAGATATCTAGCTGTTATTGTTGAGAGTGATAACAAAAGCCAACATATTTCACTAGACGTTCTGTGCCGCTAAAGTTTAAAAAAAGCTAATCTGGCAGAATATGGGGACCATATGTGTTGTTATCACTGGTAATTTTATAGATATAAACACTTAACTATATAGACTAACTAAGCACAGTGTGCAAAGTTAATAAAACCTGATTATGCTACTCTTTCTCATTACCTTTGATGAGAAAATACCAGCCTTTTGTTTTTAAGGCCTTACAGTTTACTAATTGTCTTGCCAGTTTTTCTAGTAGCAGATGATCACATGATCTTGGAAAATCTTGCTGACAGACTGCAAAAATATACCACATTGCTTCAGTGCAAGTAACTTTTGGACCAAAAGTTTGGAGCTGCAGTATGGGACACTTACTGGTGATCCATCCCTAAACGGGCCTCAGCATTAAAATCTAGGCTATGTTTGGAGCTGCAGTATGGGACACTTTACTGGTGATCCATCCCTGAACGGGACTCAGCATTAATATCTGGGCTACGTTTGGAGCTGCAGTATGGGACACTTTACTGGTGATCCATCCCTAAACGGGCCTCAGCATTAATATCTGGGCTATGTTTGGAGCTGCAGTATGGGACACTTTACTGGTGATCCATCCCTGAACGGGACTCAGCATTAATATCTGGGCTATGTTAAATGTTTCATTTTAATGACCTTCACTTGTTTATGGTGTGAATTATCATTAGCCACATGAATGAGGGCCATTGCTCTGTGATGTTACTATACAACTATTTGTAAGAGAACACAACATACATGTTATCATACTGTTTATCTCACATACTCTGGTAAAAAGCATGAGCAATGTTCTTTCTGATGAAATTGTTTTCAAAGATCAGAGGAAACATTTAAGTTTTGTTAAACACTGATCCTTTGTAGAAGTTGATTTTTTTTTTACAGAGTTTATAGAGCATTTTAACATTCCAATGCTGGTATGACAAAAGGTGTTTTCATGTCCACATATTGTTCGTATTGATTGTGAGCTCTACCAATATACTGTATTTTTTCACTGCCACAGTATTAAAAGTTCATCAGAAATGGCTTGAAAATGAACGTTATTATTAAATGGTTACTGAGATCAGTAGCACTTCAGCATATCAGCAAAGTGAAAATGCTGTGCTTTTTATAAAGTAAAGGCAATTCCCATTAAAATGCCCTCTGAAATTACAGGTACACATGCCTGTGCCGCCATCAATTAGAGAGAAAGAACACAGTATTGGTTAGTGAGAGATGGTAAGAATAATTCAGGTTTTCTATTTAGAAATAGACAAGTAAGGTTTAGACACTGGTATAGTATAACAAGAGGGAAAACAACTATTGTATTCACTTTGTTGTATGCATGACATGTTATACACAGTGGGTTATACTGATTCAAGTGTTAAGGCGCTGCATGACAGTATTAATTGGTTTGGAGAAGACGTTGGCACATGTCCTTGACTTTCTGTTTTTTATCAGAAACCAACTGACTGACTATTTGTTTTACTTTTAATATAGTGAAAAGCATATGTTTGAAGACTCCACTGTCATTCTCTTGAATTACAGTGTGTCATGTACTGTACAGTTTATGGCTTACGCAATAATTGCATACATATTTCTAGGCTCAAGTTGCACTGTAAACCTCTATTGCCACAACAATGCTTCCCACATGTTCGGTTATTTTACAGGCATGTTTCTCTTTGGCGTAATTGCAGCAGAGCACAATTGAAAATTAGATGACGTTTAACAGAGAATTCACTGGGGAAAGCACATGTGTTTTAAAACCCTGGATTTGTGCTTCATTTTAATGGTTGGTACTTGCTTACAGTACAGTAGGATTTATACTTTGTGGCAAAGGCTTTAGCTTTATAATGTTACTATGACAGCCATTGATATGTGAAATCCAGCACACAAATGATATAATAATCTCAGTTTGGGGAAAGAAATAAAAAGTATGTTTCCATTTGTGCTGAAATATAAAGACATGATCTTCAGCAGTCTGGTTTGGTGCTAAACACAGAGTCAGCGTTTGGAGATGCTGCTTGTTTTTTGGGATATAGAGGTCTACCAATGTCCATACATACACACTTACAGTATGTCAAACCTTTTTCTTTTAAATGTTTTTTTTAGTCCTTATACAAATGTGATTTCTCGGTCTGGAAATACTTTAGCAGAAGGAAATCTGAGGAGATATGAAGACATTTTTCCGTCCGTCTGACTTACAGTGTATATGTGACTGATTTTTTAATTCGGGATGAATGTCACAAACTTGCTTGTTATTTTTTTTAAAGCACTTTTTGACAAGGCCTTCCCGTTCCAGTTTATCAAAAGGTGTTTTTCTCCATGCAGATTTGTATAAACACACACTCTCCTGCCAGTTTAAATTACATCCTTCAGAAAACTTCCCATAGGGATATATACGACTTTCAAAATAAACAAGCTGAAAAATAAATTCTAACTGTAGCGTGTGGACTTGCGGCTGCATCATTCCTTATTAGTAC
>CM060247.1:102342691-102552530 GCA_030684275.1 Acipenser oxyrinchus oxyrinchus
ATTTCTTCTAACAGGATGAATCGCTTGCACTGCAAGCTTAAAGAGATGTCTGAAGAAAATGACGGGAAACCTGCTGTATCTTTTATAGCACACAACAGCTATCAGAAACATGAATACTTGCACTGCATTCCTGCAGGTCTACTGCAGCATCAGAGAATCCACCCATCTACCACTTGTTTTTAAGGGTAAGCCCAGGATACGCATGGACAGTTGATGCAATTCAGGGAGATTCACCTAGTGCTATAAAATGTTCAGGGAAAGAAAAAAGAAATAGCTAATCACTCTTAATTTAGTTGATGAAAATGTAGACAAACCTGGTCCAATGTGTTACAGACCTGTCTTTGGTCTATTTGATACCAAAGACCTGAAATACATGTCTTACCGTTTTAAAATTGAGAAAACCATGCAAAAAAGAGAACAATGTGAAGTGCTTAATTTTATTTAATGTACTTAAAGTTTAATCCAAGTTAGTCAACAACATACAAAAAAATATATACATAAAAATAATTGACAAAATAAAACTTAAACAAATGACAGCCAAACAGTAAAACCTAGATTATCAGGTATGAGAGGCACAGTCTGTGCTACAGCAGATTCACACCCGAGTTCAGATTTGCTCCCCCAACATGTCATCCTTTGAGAAACTTATGTCTACAATATTATAATTTATAAAGACCCGTTTTAAGTTACGTCATTTTTCAACATCCATTACACATAGCTTCGCTTCATAGCAGCTCTTTTCGTCAGACCATTACCAGCAGTACCATGTTGACTTTGGGAATTGAATTTGCTTCCTCCCACCATAGCCACAGAAAACGATTTCACTTGCTGAACATATGCATAGCCGAGCTTTAGCCCAAAATGTTTATTTGCATCCCAATTCAGGAAGGACCAAAGAACAACTTAAAAAAAAAAAAAAAAAAACAGACATGGATATACTGCATGGCAAAACAAGAAGATACTAACCACCCAGAAAAGTGCATGTTAAAACAAATAAAAATAGAGTCTGTAAGGACTGATGCTGTATTTTTATGCAGTTTAGAAAAAAAAGGAAATCTATTAAAAGCAATTCCCATTCTCTCTTCAGTGAAGGTATGTGAAATTCCATCATCCTTCATGCTTGTCATGAACAGCCACTCACTCTAATGCTAGTTCTTTTGTTTTTTAAACTACCTTGCTGTTGCGGCTACAGCAAGGTGTTAAAGAAGGTCCACTGATGGAGTCGAACAATGAAAAGACAACAATCCTAGGAGTCTAGAAGAGAGGTTTAGTTTCCAGACAAGCCTCATTAACCGAACCCTTCAGTGATACTACCTAAACCAGTTCCCTTTTTAAAATCTTGTTCTTTACTTGAGTTGTAAACAGAGTCAAAGCGAGCACATATAAACACACCGAATTTCCAGGTGACTTTTTTGAAAACGGGGTAGGTAGGGTAAGGTAGTGAAGCACAGATATCTTTGGGTCCTCCAAATACATAGGTTCCTCCCTCGTTACTGGCATGAACAAGAGTTCTCCTTTTTCATGTGACATCACAGCCAGACATCAGGTCGTTATCTTTTCTGTATTGTAGCTCTCACTGGTAAGATGACATTCAGATCTTTTCGTACTTGCAATTGTTGCCAGGACTATATATATATAAAAAAATAAAATAATTAATACATTTAGCTGGGTAGAACATTCCAAATATACAGTTCATTCAGATAACAGTTCAATAACCTTCCACACATACATGTATTACTCAATTACTATACATATGAACACATTTTGCAATAACAGGGTCTTTGGTTAGGTACGACACGTTTTTGTCTTGGAAAATAAAACTTGAGAGAGAGAGATCGCAGTGATTCAATTCAATGGTTGCATTGTTTTTAGAGATCAGTAACAATAACGGAAAACAAGTATTTTATAAAACTATTGACTTGAAAGCCGAGGGGATAGGCTTTCACTGTTTCATTGCACAAAGCTAGTAGTAAACAATTTACTTTAGCATATTAACTGACTGCATGAATTTTCCCTGATTACCTGGTTGTCATGATTATCATGTTCTAAATATTTCAAACATGTTTAAATAAGACACTTTTGACCTGCTTCTCCTTCTATGACACCGAATCATACCTCCATAAACTCTGTTTTGATGGCATCAAACTTCATTTTTTCATGTACCGCTCTTGCTGTATTTGATCCATCAAATGGTTCTGAAACACAAGGTGACAATTCACATTGGCAATCTGTCCACATTTTCTGAAGTTATTTTGTTGTATCCCCGATGTGGCAAAGATGCTGCGTTTTTTTCACTGCAGAACCAGTCTAGTAATAAGCTTGATAAAGCCCTGTAACATTTTATAGAACTGGAGATGTATTACACACCAGCCTGCATGATCCTGAATTTGGTACCTAACAGTCATAACATTAAAAGTATATCTTTTGTTGTCTACTAAACTAAGAAGTTTGATAAGATTTATCGAAACTACAGGGTATTACATTTTTTTTCTAAAATAATGGATATACTTACTAGAAATAATCAATCTTTTCAGCATTAGGACAGCAATCTGACTTCTTACACATTTCAATTACAATGAATAAGAGATTATACCAGGATCATCTCGAGTTCTGCACTAACTCTAACAATATTTTAGTACATCCAGACATACAGTATGCTTCAGAAAAGTTACGCTACTGAATAAGTGCGTGACCTCTACCTTCAACACAGATAAACTTGTTCTTCCATTCATTGCTTCCAGGTTTGGGAAGAGCTTTGGCTTCACGAACTGAAATCATACATTTGTCCCAACTGGTGGAGAAAACAAGAGAGCACTTTAAAAGCATGCTCAGTGCTTTAAAGTAGATTAGGCCATTTATCAAGAAAGATGCATTTGAATTGATGAACCTCTGTCACCAATTTCCCAGTTATGTGCTACACACTAAGTGTGTTGCTGCAACAGGTAATTTTGACAGGAGGCTGGCAAGTAAAACAGTATTTCAAATACAGCTATGACAGCCGGATCATATTTTTAGGGAGTGCAAAATTCCTCCTCTGCTAACTCTGATGCAATCGTGAATGAGTCAAAACCTGAGCTTTTAAATGTTATGCATATTATTTTACATTGAAAATCGGTCATTCAAGGATGTTGGGGGGGAGGACTACAATGTTAATAAAAACATTAAAAGATTAAAAACTTGCATCCAAAAACATCTCAAACACAATTTAATTTGATATTACTCAAAATATAAGGAGTATCCAGTTTCTAAGCTTATTTAATTATATTTTTGTGTTTGTTTTTTGTAGCTAGGCAAACTCTTAAAGAAAAAAAAATATATATACTATATATTGCAAACCCAATCAGTAAAGTGGATGGATCTTATCACATGTGGTTTGAATACACAATTAGGGCCTCTGCACATAAACAAGCTATTTATTGAGTCTGTGCAAGTTCTGCCAAAGGCCGAACGTCAACATTTCACCTGCTGCCATCAGTCCCAGCTGCTATGTGTAACTAGAGTCTGGAATGGTAAATGAGACTCCCTGCTTGCATGTTACACCTGCAAAAGCAGCTTTCATTTCCAGATACAACGAAGCCTCCCCTCTGGGTATAGCAGCCCAACTAAAGTTCATCTCCAAGACAAACAAGGATTAAAATGATGGATAAACTTCCTAGAGATAATTTCATATTTTCATTAGAAAGACTAGTTTATCAAACATTACAATTAAACATGCAAACCGTTTACAAAAAATGTTTCACTGAATGAATGATTTAAATGCAAAAAGCAAAAAACTTTAAATGTAGCTGTGAAATCCCCCCCCCCCCTATTTACTTTTTTCTTTCACTGTTCTGGTCATTCATTTAATACATTCCACTAAAATAAAACCGACAAAAGAACATCTTAAACATAAAATAACAGTTTTCATACAGCAAACAATACTATCGCTCTAAAATGTGTTATGGAGTTAGGCTACAGAAGGTTGACTTTATGAGTTGGCAAGGTTAAAAGCAAACACTACAGTAAGGAGAGGAATGTTCAGTACATATTAAAAGTACATGACCCCAAATCCTTGAGTGGTATTATTAAGTTAAGGTTGAAAGTAGTATGGTTAGATTGTCTTTTATGGTTTTACAGTTGTATTGATTTCTAATTCCAACAGTGCTCCAGCCTTATATATGTTTTTGTTTTGCTTTTTAAACTCCATACACTCGTGTTTACCTTTTTACTGATCTTTTCTAAGTATCAGTGTTAATGAGAAAGAAAGTAACCAAACAATTCAATCAATCATATTAAGAGGTGAGATTTTGCCAGAAGATTTTTTTAAGATGTGTTATGTAATAAAAATTTTAAATGCTTTTTAAAAATTCAGGAGTAATTTGTCCAGAGCCTGAAAATGATGACAGGGTTGACTGCAGAGAGTAGGCATGTGCTCAAGCTGGTGCGCTTCCTGCTGGAGAGCCTCCTCTACTCCAGTCCCAGTGGACAGACAATGAATTCATGTTTACATTCATCTTCCTTGTAAGCAACAAGCCAGCATATTCATGCTGTGTCAGGAAAAGAGTATTCACAAATGAAGCACTGTGTAGCCTGCTGGTTTCCACTGATGGAAATATTTTCCCATATGGTGATTCAGACCATTTTACTTACTTGAAAACCGTGGCAAAGTATTTAAGGAAGCCCAGAAGCAAATCTCCGATCGTTGACTGATTCTTGGAGTGGTACTGAGGAACGTTACGTGGTCCTTCGTGTACAAGGTGAAGCTGCATAGCAGAGTTGAAACATTCCTAGAAAATAGAAATGTCATTCATATATATATAAATATATATATATATATATATATATATATATATATATATATATATATATATATATATATATATATATATATTAAATAGATTAAAACCAACTAATGCAACAGTTGAAACATTCCTAGAAAATAGAAATGTCATTATATATACGGTACTGTGCAAAAGTTTTAGGCAGGTGTGAAAAAATGCTGTAAGAATGCTTTCAAAAATAGACATGTTAATAGATTATATTTATCAATTAACTAAATGCAAAGTGAGTGAACAGAAGAAAAATCTAAATCAAATCCATATTTGGTGTGACCACCCTTTGCCTTCAAAACAGCATCAAGCATCAATTCTTCTAGGTACACTTGCACAAAGTCAGATTTTGTAGGCATATAGTCAGGTGTGATTAAACAATTATACCAAACAGGTGCTAATGAGCATCAATTCAATATGTAGGTTGAAACACAATCATTAACTGAAACAGAAACAGCTGTGTAGGAGGAATAAAACTGGGTGAGGAACAGCCAAACTCAGCTAACAAGGTGAGGTTGCTGAAGACAGTTTACTGTTAAAATCATCCACCATGGCAAGACTGAGCACAGCAACAAGACACAAGGTCTTAAATGCTTTTAAAAATTCAGGAGTAATTTGTCCAGAGCCTGAAAATGATGACAGGGTTGACTGCAGAGAGTAGGCATGTGCTCAAGCTGGTGCGCTTCCTGCTGGAGAGCCTCCTCTACTCCAGTCCCAGTGGACAGACAATGAATTCATGTTTACATTCATCTTCCTTGTAAGCAACAAGCCAGCATATTCATGCTGTGTCAGGAAAAGAGTATTCACAAATGAAGCACTGTGTAGCCTGCTGATTTCCACTGATGGAAATATTTTCCCATATGGTGATTCAGACCATTTTACTTACTTGAAAACTGTGGCAAAGTATTTAAGGAAGCCCAGAAGCAAATCTCCGATCGTTGACTGATTCTTGGAGTGGTACTGAGGAACGTTACGTGGTCCTTCATGTACAAGGTGAAGCTGCATAGCAGAGTTGAAACATTCCTAGAAAATAGAAATGTCATTCATATATATATAAATATATATATATATATATATATATATATATATATATATATATATATATATATATATATATATATATATATATAAATAGATTAAAACCAACTAATGCAACAGTTGAAACATTCCTAGAAAATAGAAATGTCATTATATATACGGTACTGTGCAAAAGTTTTAGGCAGGTGTGAAAAAATGCTGTAAGAATGCTTTCAAAAATAGACATGTTAATAGATTATATTTATCAATTAACTAAATGCAAAGTGAGTGAACAGAAGAAAAATCTAAATCAAATCCATATTTGGTGTGACCACCCTTTGCCTTCAAAACAGCATCAAGCATCAATTCTTCTAGGTACACTTGCACACAGTTTTTGAAGGAACTCGGCAGGTAGGTTGGCCCAAACATCTTGGAGAACTAACCACAGTTCTTCTGTGGATTTAGGCAGCCTCAGTTGCTTCTCTCTCTCATGTAATCTCAGACAGACTCGATGATGTTGAGATCAGGGCTCTGTGGGGCCATACCATCACTTCCAGGACTCCTTGTTCTTCTTTACGCTGAAGATAGTTCTTAATGACTTTCGCTGTATGTTTGGGGTCGTTGTCATGCTGCAGAATAAATTTGGGGCCAATCAGATACCTCCCTGATGATATTGCATGATGGATAAGTATCTGCCTGTACTTCTCAGCATTGAGGAGACCATTAATTCTGACCAAATCCCCAACTCCATTTGCAGAAATGCAGCCCCAAACTTGCAAGGAACCTCCACCATGCTTCACGTTGCCTGCAGACACTCATTCGTGTACGCCTCCAGCCCTTCGCGAACAAACTGCCTTCTGCTACAGCCAAATATTTCAAATTTTGACTCATCAGTCCAGAGCACCTGCTGCCATTTTTCTGCAACCCAGTTCCTGTGTTTTCGCATAGTTGAGTCGCTGGCCTTGTTTCCACGCCGGAGGTATGGCTTTTTGGCCGCAAGTCTTCCATGAAGGCCACTTCTGACCAGACTTCTCCGACAGCAGATGGGTGTACCAGGGTCCCACTGTTTTCTGCCAATTCTGAGCTGATGGCACTGCTGGACATCTTCCGATTGCGAAGGGAAGTAAGCATGATGTGTCTTTCATCTGCTGCAGTAAGTTTCCTTGGCCGACCACTGCGCTCACGGTCCTCAACGCTGCCCGTTTCTTTGTGCTTCTTCAAAAGAGCTTGGACAGCACATCTGGAAACCCCTGTCTGCCTTGAAATTTCTGCCTGGGAGAGACCTTGCTGATGCAGTATAACTACCTTGTGTCTTGTTGCTGTGCTCAGTCTTGCCATGGTGTATGACTTTTGACAGTAAACTGTCTTCAGCAACCTCACCTTGTTAGCTGAGTTTGGCTGTTCCTCACCCAGTTTTATTCCTCCTACACAGCTGTTTCTGTTTCAGTTAATGATTGTGTTTCAACCTACATATTGAATTGATGATCATTAGCACCTGTTTGGTATAATTGTTTAATCATACACCTGACTATATGCCTACAAAATCCCTGACTTTGTGCATGTGTACCTAGAAGAATTGATGCTGTTTTGAAGGCAAAGGGTTGTCACACCAAATATGGATTTGATTTAGATTTTTCTTCTGTTCACTCACTTTGCATTTAGTTAATTGATAAATATAATCTATTAACATGTCTATTTTTGAAAGCATTCTTACTTTGCAGCATTTTTTGGTTTTACTCTGTAATGAATACTCCTGTATGAAGTAAATCTATTTCAGGTGTGAGTAAAGTACATTACAATGCTATCAAATGAACCCGTCTCTGCAGAGCTTGCTCCTGACCGTCACAACAAAACCTATGATGTATGGTTACAATAACCACTACCTAAAACTATTGTGTGCATGCATTAAGAGGAGAACTAGTGTGTACTTTGTGTGGATGAGCTGTCCATCAAAGAGCATATTACATCCTAACAGCATCAACAAGCCAATGAAGAGTTCAGAGGGAAAACAAGTGCTGTAGAGATACACTGACAATGTGATGAGACTTGCAATTTATTTGAAGATTGCATGCTTGCTTTAAAAAATGCACTGTATTAGTGCATGTATTCTAGAATACAGATTGCATTGCTATAGATGACATTGCATGTTCAAGGATTCCAATAGAAGTGCATAGCATGTATTAATGCAATTGGGTCATCCAAGAGATTCAGGCACAATTGAGAAATTAACTGCAAATCATGTCCATACCCAGCAGACAATTTGTGAAAGCATGTAATTCAATGCAATGTAGTTTCATACGTGATCTGTAACATTTCATGAATGAGCACCCAGTCTCCCAGAGCATTTAGATATCCAAAGATTAAAGATTACCTCCACTCCCTGATTACCATTTACAGATATCTAAGAGGTAAAGATGATCCCCACTCCCAGATTCCCATTCTATGGAAAGTTTGGGCATGCTTTAAAGGTGAAATTACCAAGCAAAGCAAACCGAATGTTTCTGATAGAGCCCCAGAATGCAGTGCATGCTAACCCCACAGCACAGCAGTCAATCAAGTTCCACTTGGTCATCATTTAAGTTCAGTATTGTATTTAACTGAAGTCAATGTTCAGTATTTGCCCGTCACCGACGCAAAGAGAGGTCTGTTAAATTAATCTCACAAATAAAAAATGCTAAATCATTTTTCACATTTTAAAGTACATGCAGAAAATGTATTGCTTCCAGTCTCACAAGGTTACTCGCCATCAGACTCACTGAAGTGACCATTTTCATTACAGAACGATGGTGATGCAGGGCACAACCAGCATGTATGCAGCAAAATGTCAATTCAGTAATTAAGTCCATATAATTGCTGTCCCTCATAAAAACAAACTATTTTAATTTCCGAAAGTAATCCTTTGAATTCTGGGTTTTCTCCAATAATATATATATTTGCCCATTGACAATACTGGAATACACTTACTGGATATTCCTTCTGGAGACAGGGAATAACAGGTTCAGGTAAGGCTAGTGGGGGGGAAAAAAAGGAAATTAACAGTAAATACAATACCCTGACATCTATTCATTGAAATTATATAAATAGATAGATAGACAGATAGCCAGATAGATAGTATACTGCATGCACATTTTGAATCTGCAAGTAACCAATTTGCCTAGAAAAAAATGTATAACAAAAAGATCAGTTTCATTCCAGCTAATAGCACAGGTGGTAAAAGGTCCTTCCGTACTCACTCTGCAGATAGTGCAAAACCATCAGTACCAATGAGTAGCTACTCAGAGTCCCGCGGCTGGCATCGTTAATTCCATGGTGTCGAGCCCACTTCTTTACCACAAGTATAAGGGGACGAACTCTGTTCTCGACTGCCAACAAACAAATCAAAAGATCTAGGCATTAAACTCCATGTCAGAAGCAGCAAAACAGAAACGGGAGACCACATGTTAATAAATGTTAAACGTTAATAAACAGCCTGCAGTGTGTCTCAGGTGGTTATTATTATAAGCGACGTTATCTCGTGCAGTTTGGCTTTTGTCTCTCTTTTGCTCATCTATCTCTATGCATCATATAAGGAAATATCATTATTCATTGGTACATGATAAATAGTTTCGCACCCAAAAATAGTAAATGGTCCCATACTGAAAAAAGTTGGAGAGCAGAGCTAGGTGAAAACAAACAAACAAAAAATCCATGCAACACCGGCAACATACAATCAGACTTGTTAGTCCCTGGCATGTAATAAAAGTATCACTTACTGAACGCATAGGTTCTGAGAAGGAATGTATTTCTTATTCCTACAACATTGTTTACATTCAAGTCAAACTCCACTCCACTGTGGAAAGAAAAACTTGTTAATGATATGGTTTAAAAGACATCAAGTGGATTAAGTATTTATCAAGAGAAATTAAGACTACATTTGTGTTAACATCTTTATAATAATAAAACACTGAATTTATTTCTCAATTTGTAAGTCAGAAAGAAGTTTCTTAGGAAAGCCTGGTTGCTTTAGAGTATTTGTTCCAGTTTTAAAACACAACTGCATTTTATTACCAGAATTGTAACCTATAAGTTTAACCTTAAAAGTGAAAACAAAGGGATTCTTACAAATCAATATAACAGAAAGCTTAAGCACATCTTAAGCAGTGATCAATCTGTTAATGAATCTACACTCAGGCACTGCTTTGTAACCTAAAGGTGATTTCCAGATTGTTTTGTTGCACAATACATTTGCCATATGTCGTTACTAATTAGTTACTTCTCTGCATCATGTTTTACAATTTTGCAGATTCAGCTTGTTATAATTTTTCATGCTAAACCACTGTCAACTTATTACCCAAGTTCCATGCATGACAGGTGTGTACTTTCTAACTGTGCTTCCATATTTGTCATTACCGGAATGAGTCTTTCAGGTTGGTTTTGCAGGTGTTTTTAATAATGGTTTGCTATAAAAATCTGAAACGTCATCACCACTGGTAAAAAAAATAAAATAAAATAAAAAAATAAAAAAAATTACAAAGCTATGATGCCCTGCCTTGTAAAAATAAGTTTCAATTCTATCTTTATGAAATACACTCCAAGCATTCATACAGAAAAACTTTAATATATTTTTTTTCCACCTTCATTGGTTGATTGCACGAGCACAGCAGCAGTCAATATACACAAAGTAGACAGTCTGATAGCTATGGCATGCAAGTGGGGATTTGTGATTCCTGCCATTATATTTCTATGAAAACATGTAAATAATACAAAACACAGTAAAACTGTTCATGCTCACTCAACACTTACCTGACTTTATCCCTGAATTTTAATATGGGCACTTTTGCTCGAATAAGCTGAGGTCTCTCAATGTAAGCTGTGGAAACAAATACGTTACTGTACCAGGTTTCAAAATACAGATTCCTAAAATTACAACCAGTAATGTGAGCAACAACAGAAAACATCTGCTTCTCTAACAGGAAGCTTATAGGGTTAGGGTTAGCGCAGGTTTTGCTTCCATCTAGAAAATGCATTTGGTTGGGATTTATGTATTGAGACAGCATAACTGCCAGCAACACATTATTGGGGGTTTCTCAAGGCTGATTTGTAGACCACCCTCTACAACATGCAGGGATACCAAACATGGTACACCACATACCTTAATGTGTGGTCAGAATTTGGGCTTGCTCTGATAAACCTTCAGTTAAAGCATATTACCTGTGAGGAGTATTTTGGCACCAACTCAGTTTAAATATTCACCAACAAAGTTGTATTAAAAAAAAAGTTACTTCAATAAGACAACAGAAAGCACAGTTAAGTAACATATGCATGAATGAGATGAACTCAGAGCAGCTTATTTTGGAATCATGGAAAGTAACCTGCAAGAACATTATCATGTGAAAGAAGAAAAGCATGCAAAATGAACGTACTCAATCAAATTCATAGGACATTTTATTTGGTTTAGCACCAGCTCCCACTAGAGGCCGCAATAGAACATTGTATGATTCATTTCCATGACCCAACAAAGGACAGAATGTGAATCATGCAATTAGCAAGATTCATCAATGATACACCCACCCAGGACTGGATTCTGTTGTGCTTTATGTTATTCATGCAGAATTTAAAAAAACAAAACAATCTTACAAAAGTAAAAGTTAAAAGCAAAGTCAGTTGGAGAAATACTTCGGCGAGTACTGTCATCAGTATAATGACATAACGGTTAATTTAGTAGCACAGTAATTTGAACTATCTACAGTATAAGTATAATTTCCATAGAAATACTCATATTTATATAAAATAACTCAATTCTAATTTCCCCAATTTGATTTTGATGGTTATTTTAGGTTGAACACAGTTAAAGACAATACTTACATAGTCTGTAGAACAATTGCTGTACTAGACTCAGTATATATATTGCATTTGTTCTCTGATCCACCTGTAAATGAGACAGCTGAGGAGTCAAAAACAGCAACAAAAAATAAAGATGTCAACAAATTCCTAGGAAGGATTCTGCAACTTCTTTAAATAAATTAGCCAATACCTCTGCTTATCTTTGACAGTTTTGTGTGCATTCAAGTTAAGACTTAATAGTGAAAACTCTAGTACTGCTTCACGCTCACCTATACTATGGGGTGGTCTCTCAAAGGCAGGCTTGAGGGATGTCCACAGGGCAATATTAATGCTCCATGGATACAAATCAACACAAAACAAAAATCAACACAGCAAACTTCTTCTGAATGCACTGTGGCAGTGTTACAAACAGTACCCCCAGGCTTCCTGCAAAGTGAAACAGCAGCGACTGTATCAATCAAACACATACCGGACCCTCTTGAACAACTAGACACAGATCTGCATCGCTGCTTCGACTGCCAAAACCATTCAAAGACGACCCAGCCAAATATACCCGGCTCTCTGAAAAGCAAAGGGACATAGACATTGGCATCTCTCTGTAATGCACTTCTCCAAGTTTATGAAAGGGTTTAATAAACACAAGTGTTTCAGACGTACGTGGGAATAGCCTCTGGATTTCTCTCTGAAGCTCTGCTCTACAAAGCTCCTTCTTTTCCAGATCATCAGACTGCTGCTGGCATGTCTGAAACAGTTCCAGGATTTGTTGACTTAACTGTAAAAAAAATAAGAGAGCAAATACATGTAAATTATTAGGATTTATTTTTAGCCATTAGTACAAACTCAATTATTAGAGTTTATACTGTAAATGTTTTTTTTTTCCTCAAAAGTATAGTTGTTACTAAAACAAGGATTTTACTACAAAATTTCTATGACAAAAAATGCAACCTTTAAATTAATGGTGCTCCATCACAGTTTTGCGTGGTCCAATAATTTCAGTAAATTGTCTAATATTGTTGTTACTTTTCTTGTAACTCAGCACCAGTCCAGGAAGGCACATTCCTAGGGCTTTTAAGACTTGCGCAAAACCTTTCACAAATAACCCTAAAATTGTATTTTTCTATATCTATATATATTCCTTTGAGTCACATGATTGTAGCTAGATCACTGGAGAGAGAGAGTATCAACTACAACCCATTAAGCGATTAGGCACCAGGAAGCAGCAGGAACTTTTCATCTACAGCATACAGTAATCCGTAGCATATCCGCCCGTCACACATCCGCCCTAACCGTTTATCCACCATGATCAAGCTCTTCAGCAATGTTAGTTTATTATTGAACAGAGTAGATTAGTTCAGATATTATAGATCCCACCAAAGTTCTCGTACACTGTGTTGTATGCGCTGCCATTGCTGGTAGTGTCACGTGAGCTGTTCATTGTGTTGATATGTAAATAAATCCTGTTCATCTGCGGGGCATATCAACTTCAACCTCCGTCTCGATCTCCTACCTGTCACTCAGCAGCGAATGCACGCACACACATGGCTACTCTGTCACAAGCATTAATACCCTGAGTTTCTGTGACCAAAAACATAACATCCCTGGTTTTAAAATCCATTTAAAATTCACAAAATTTTTGCACCTACATGGATGCAGTAAATGAAAGCAACCTTTGAAAGTACCTTGTCCTTAGCAGCTGGGATAGGGCTGTCAATGAGCACTGGATAAGGGGAGCCCCTTAGAGGTGGCACGCAGCCAGAGGGCTTTGGAGTCTGTGGTAAAGAAGCTGCACTGAAGGCTGGGGCACAGCTCCTGCCTTCACTTGGCAGATGCACAACCGAATGGGTGGCTGCTGCTGGAGAAGATGCTGCCGTGGCAACCGCTGCCTGAGAGAGGGGTGACTGGAACCGCTGCCGCTTGACATCAAAGGGGCAGTGCTCATTGCTCCGTCTCCTGAAACACAAATACATGGGACACTTCTTTCTTTAAAGCACATGCACTATATAACCACACTCATAACAGCAGAACAATGAGGTGGAACATGCATATAATATCAACCTGGATGTGTGTGGGTGTTTCCATGTATCATTTCCAATATTTTACATGCTGCACCAGAAGGGTGAGTAATCTAGAAAAAAAAGTCTTACCTTAAAAGCCTTTCAAAATGCAGAATAAGCCTGAGCAGTTTAGATGACATGGACTGTAAAAATTCTGATCTGGGCAGAAAAGAACCTCCATTCATTCAATAGTAATCTGTAGCTCAATAAAAATTATTCATCATGTTGCTAAAGCAGTATCAAAGATACATTTTAATTGGAGTTCATTTGACAATTAAAGCAAGTTATCCTTTTTCATTTTAGTGCTTTATATGGAACTGACAGACTGGTTCAAAATGAAAGAGGATTGGGCTTGAAACAGTACACCCTTATTTTTTTGGTTGTCCAACAGTACAATGTTGCCCATTAATATTGCATGGACTTTTTATAGCTAGAGTACACCTTAACAAATACAGGTCTGTCATAAATGTTGATATGGGAGTGTCATTAGAATGACTAGAATCAATTATCAGTACTAATTTGCAACACTTTTATAAACATCTGTGCAGCAAAACATCTCACCAGGTAATGTTCAAAGTGTGTCCAATAGGAAAAGATGTTAAAAAAAAAAATCAATATTACAGTATCCACCACTTACACCATACAGGTTTATTTCAGGCAGCCGTTTATCTGACAAATATTGTTTGCCATTCCCATTAATTTCAATAACAAAGGCATCGTTTATACCGTGTTAAGCACACCGTATATTTCAGGCAAACTCAGCTGTTTGGATCTCGTTGTGTGCCATTCACATAGATTTACATAACAAACACACTGCTTATTACTGTAGTAATCGCTCTTCTAATCCACCAATCTGTTTTCACTTTGTTACCTTGCCATTCACATAGATTTCAATACAAAAGGCAGCACTTTACTGTAGTAAAAGCTTGACAGATCGATCAATCAGCTGTTTGCACCCCGTTACTGAGCGATTACCCCCGTACTGTACCTTGGCTATTTAATCCCTGTACGCAGTGTCAGGTTTACAGTTTGAAAAAACAGCACTGACTGCAACAGCAAGCACGGCTGGAAAGAAAAAAGTGATGCGCATCAGCACGAAAATTCAATGTAAATAAAATGTCTCTGTTAGATGCTGTGCGCTTGCTAAAGCATGCTTGGAACTCTGTCAGTCAGCAAACAATGCAACGTTGCTTCAAAAAGCTGGGTTTTCTGTAGTAGAGGAGGAGTAGGCTGGCGGAAATGCAACCGAAACTGAAACTCTGACAACACCAGAGGGGATGTCAGAGGAAGAATTCCCAGCTCTGCCTGAATCAGACACCAATGACGTAAGCATGCACGCTGCGCTTTTAATACTTCGACGTGCTATGGAGCAGCATTCAGATATAGAGCCCAACTGGGATTTTTTATTTATTTATTTTTTAAATGCTGAAAGTTTGCCGTTCATACTTGCAAAAAAAGACCATCCAAATGTGTATCACAGAGTTCTTCGCTGGAAACAGTCTGCAGTAATGTAGCCTACCTGTACTGTACATTTCTGCATTTGCATTACTTTTTTGCAGTTACTTTTTATTACATTAATGGTTTTAACCGCATACACGCTTGTTTGTTTTGATCACTGGTGACTGGGGGACATTCTGAATGTCAGGTTATTGTGTGGGAGTTTATACCGTCCATCGCTTATTATGAGCGAATCACGTTAACACAAACGTGCCACAATGTTGCCACAAGATTTTCAATGCACAATTTAATTTTTACATTCATCTCTAAAATACATACCTAAAGTGTTCTAGGGAAAAGAACACTACATTTACTGACTGTAGTGTTGAATGGGTTAAATATTGACACCAACTTAAATATAGACTTGGGTATTTGAAATTCTCTGTAATAATTCAGCCATATTTACATTAGAATAGGTTGCTGAAACCCAGAATGTGAGCAATATTTGTGGACACCAACTGTACACACAAGTGAAGAGGTCTGGACAGCACTGTACAGACAAGTGAAGAGGTCTGGACAGCACTGTACACACAAGTGAAGAGGTCTGGACAGCACTGTACAGACAAGTGAAGAGGTCTGGACAGCACTGTACACACAAGTGAAGAGGTCTGGACAGCACTGTACAGACAAGTGAAGAGGTCTGGGTTGGCAAATGCACTTACTTCCTGCCTTGTGATGTTGTGGGCACAGCAGTGGCCTGTGGAGAAGTGTGGTTGACATGGTTCCAATCATGTGATGATGAAACCGATGGGAAACGAGAAAGAACATTCAGGGGGACACTGTGAAAGCTGAAAAAACAAAACACCATTTCACTTCTCTCTTCCAGATAAGATCATCTTCATAGCCCTTTCCGCCTAATGGTTTCATTTTAGTTGTGTTAATTGTCCCTGAATCAATTAAATAGTTTGAATTCAACTAAAAAGTTTAGAGCAGAACATTTTATAGATTTTTTTCAACACTGCTGACTGGTCAAGGAAATTTAACTCCATTGCACTAACAACATAAAAAGGTAATGCCACTGAAAACAGCAAAACGCACCAATATAATATACAATCTATACCCATTTATTTATTTATTTTAATTATCGAATAATCATTGGGGATAGTCTCTGTAAAATTAGCTTCAATGTCACTTTTCTAAAAAGTAAAAAAAACCTAAATCCATCAAATGTCTTTTAAATAGAGTCGTCGCCATATACCAGATTTGACACTGTCAACCTGTGCTAAATAACTTGCATCCCCAGCACATTTCATCAAAATTAGTGGTTTTCCATATTTAATGTACATATGTGACATACAGATGGTTTGATACACACCTACAGCACAGGATCAAACCACTACCCGAATTAGTAAATCCTGAAATTAAAAAAAGGCTTTTCTACTGTGCCCTCAGTGACATGAAAACCTGGCTGGCATAACCTTTTTTTTTTTTTTTTTGGTTTTGTTTCTCGAGTTTCTGTTCATTTAACATTTAGAAGTTTAATTATTTCTTACAAAAGTGATTTAGAAAAAAGTTGTTTTAGGATTAAGAAAGTATATCTGAAGATCTCTTGCCCGACATTCTCAATACCATTAAATGCCCCTGATGCAAGGGCCAAGTCAATTTTGGCCAAACATACTGTGCAAAAACATATTTTAATAAAACCACTGTCTGCAATACCTACTTAGCATTCCTGGCGTTATACTCTGACTCGATTAGCTGCTGTTGAGAGAACAAGGCAGGTGCTAGATTAAGAGGGATCTGATAGAGAAAGTCGTTGGATGTGCCTCTTTTATAGGGTGGGCGCCCCAGAATGGAAGAATTGGGGTACATAATCTTCTTCACTGAATCCAAGCATTTATTCTTCTGCCTGTATAAAAAAAAACAGATCTCGTATCAAGCAATTTCTCTAATCGGCAACTGCACTTGCGCATCATCATGAATTTCTTTTGAGACCACTCGATCAAACCGACACATTATAAAATTGTGTAAGTACTTTAGGTGGCACATCCTGATAATTCATTAGACACTCACGCCTGGGCTAGAAATCCGGTTCTGGTACCACGTGAAATTGGTTGTGGTCTCAATATAGTCTCCACACCATTACCGGTCTTTGCATGAGAACACGAGAAAGAGGGAAACTATTATAACAGTGGTACATCAATGAAGTAAAACGACTGTAGGACCGATTCAGAGGTTGGGGTTAGCACTGTATAGCTTCAAGGGTGATTCAAATCACCACGTAAACACTGTATAATCAACAAAAACTATATACACTAATTTGTAAGTTTGCTTTTTCAGAGTTATGAATAGCAAAACTGGCGAGTGCATTAAATTTGTACTTGGTGAATACATTTTCCTGAAAACGCAAAAGAAAAAAACTCATTAATAATCAGTTTTGTTTTTGCTTTGGTTTTGTTTTTAAACTGAATGACTTATTTTTAATGTTACGAGTTATGTCTGTAACTCACTGTAGTTTCGTTACTTCTAATAACCCGCTTGTTACCGTCGTTCAATTCTCTCGTTTTAATCTTTAAAAGGAGAAAAGTAAAACACCGCCAAGACTAAACTCGACCTTTCACAGCACTGCTCGGTTGGGTATTATAGTTTGCTGCAGGCACTACACAAAGTTTCACACACTATTTCATTTTCACTCTTTATCAATACCAAACACGCACAGCTCAAAAAATGAAGACATACCCACATCTGTCGTTCCCGCCCAGATAAATAGTCTTCTTTGTTTGCTCAGTCTTCCGTATGTAACATTACTATTTTTCATTCAATTTCTTTATTTTATTTTGTTTTATTTTTTAACATAAATGTTTCGCACAAATTCCTTTTTCTTCCATTTACAAACACCAACCGGACACTTCCTGTCTACGTCACGGGTGAAAAATATGGCTTCCGGCGCGTCTTGTCTCAGTGAAGATAGATCACGTGACTGATAATTCACTCCGCTGTTATCTTGCTGACTACACTGAGTTTTGTACTTATAAAAATGTGAAAACAATAGCAAAACTGGAACGATTGAACAATTGTACTGTTTCCGACCGGGACAAAAAATGAAGGCTGAAAACTGTGACAATCACGATTTTCTTGGGACGTCTGGCAACCCTACAGATGATATCTACCAGTGCAAATTTAAGGCACGAGCCTTAGTTTCTTATAATACTTTTAAATAGTCTGTTTATATATTATACAAAAGGAGTAATTTGAGATGTAGCAATAACTGGAGTTAATAATCTATATCTTATAGCATAATATTAACTTATTATTACAGTTATACAATAACTCAGCCACCTGAAATTTTTAAAAAAAGTAACATGTATAATAAATGCATGGCTCAGTTGATAACAACTTGTACCACAGACACGAGAACCAGTTCAAAAGCTAAAGGTGAAACGCAAGAAGTTGAAATTTTAAACAGCAATGCAACATTTAAAATCATGGCTAAAAATTCCCACTATCACTGACTCTATATAATTAACTTGAGATGTCAGTGTCCCCCATTGGGGAATGTTGCCATGCATGGATCGCAGGGGTCACATCATGAGCTAGAGAATGTTCTCTAATATGCCGGAACACACCGTTCCCTTCACAGTCATTGCCAGGGGGGGGTCACATCATGAGCTAGAGAATGTTCTCTAATATGCTGGAACACACCGTTCCCTTCACAGACATTGCCAGGGGGGTCACATCATAAGCTGGAGGGGGTGGTTATTATTTAATATCACTATTGTGAGTTTATAATAAAGGCAAAATAAAGGAGAGGATTTAAAGGTAACACAACTTGATAATTATTTAAAATAGGGAACTGTTCTTAGAAATAACACATATTCTCGCTCTGCGTGGAGTGTAGGATGTGCTCTATAGTCTGGACGTCGCGAGTTCGAGTCCAGGCTATTCCTTTGCTGACCGAGGACGGGAGCTTCCAGGGGATGGCGCTCAATTGGCCGAGCGCCACCCATGGGGGGGGTGGCCTAGGCTCACCGCTCACCAGCGACCCCTGTAGCCTGGCCGGGCATCTGCGGGCTTGGACATTACTAAATTGGGGAGAAAATAATTGGCGATCACTAAATTAAAAATAATAATAATAATAATTAGAAATAACACATATTCTGTTGAATCACATGAATTTTATTGCTTCTTGCTTCTTTTTTATAGTATTTATCTATTTTATTCATATTTCACACTCCTAAGAGTGACATAATGCAACACAGGCACCTGAAGCAACCAAAACCTGCATACAAAGTGTAGCGATCAGACAAAACCTGACACACTTTTTAAAGCCTAGTTTTTTATTTGGGATCTAGCCAGCTGTCCAACCAGCCTGATGACTTCTGAAAACGATATGTACTTTTTGCTTTAAAAGGTACTAATCCAGTGTCTAATTATGGTGGCATTGTTTATCTTGCTTTTTGTTCTGAGGAGGAGTTCAACAAGGTTTGTGCATCATCAATAGTTACTGTCAGTGAGAATGTCTTAACACAAGGACTCTGTCATCCAAAAGGTTGCACTTGGGGTACCATGATTTAATGGTGCTGTAAATCAAAGAGATGCAGAGATTCACAATCCTTCCCAAAACCTCTACCTGGTCTCCTGTGAATATCACGTGTTGTAACATACAGTAAAACCTGTCTAACCTAGCATCGTTTGGGAACGGTAAAGTGTGCCAGATTATACAGTGTTCTGTTTAGAGAGGTACTGCAAAAGGTATACAGTACATGACAAACTATTTGAACACTTTCAAAAATTCATTACAAGACATTCAGTAGAAGTACAGTCCAGGTGTATCCTGTATGTATCCTGATGTATTAATGTTACTTTCTCCATTAAGTAAACAAGGATTTTACTATACTGTACCATTGGGTCATGTGCATGTTATGAAACGTACTTGATTATAAACCTAGAAAAGAATGACTAGGTGACTTGGTGCCAGACTGCACAGCCAGATTTCCATTGATTTTAGGCAGACAAGACTTACAAATCATCGGGATTCCAGAACAGGCAGGTTCCGGACTGTAGAGTGTACCACATAATTGATGTCTATAGGGATTTGGTCGGGGCCCGCAAATTCTGCCGAATTATATAGAATACAGGCTTGTAGAGGGGCTGGATTCCAGGTTTTAAGATACTTCACTCGTCACACTACAAACAGCCCAAGTCATTTTTAGTGAAGGCCTTTGGTGTTTGTTTATTTTGGTGTGGTTCCCATTTCTTGAACCAGTCTGAGTAACTAAAAACCTGCACAACTTTTGCTGATCGATTCATCCAGTGTTCGATATTGTTGGACCTACACTTTTACAGATACAGTTGGTACTACTGGCTTACCAGAATCTGCTCTCTTCTCCATATAACATTAGACCCTGTCTCTTCTTGTATTTGGCAAGTATTCCACCACGCTCACCAAACCAGCTGGGTTTATTCTCAGAAGTGAAGGCAGTTTATAGTTGCTGTTGTGTACCATATGTTGCTAATCTTTCAGCATGATCTGATTAATTTTTGCTCAGTTCTTTAATTTTAGTGACTAACTCCAGAACTTGAGAATATTGTTGGTTAATCCTTTTAATAGGATTATCTGAATAGGTAGATACATATTTGTAATATATACATTTTAGATATTGTTTTTTGCAGCTGATCCTTTTGAAGGTTATCACCAAAAAAACTGTTTTTTACTTCTCAGTTATTCATATTCTCTCCTTCTCTCAACAGCCAGATTCATACTGTAGGTACATGGCAGCTATGAGATTGCTTTCCACTGAGTAAGACTTGTTTCAGTGTATATCAACACCAAAAAATGGCATAGAAGCTGAGACATGGGTGTTTTCATCTTGCGAGCTTGTTCAAGCAAAGTAAAAGAGTGGTAAACAGTTTGTACGTGAACATTAGATCAGTTTAATAGGTAAGAATTGCACTCGGTTGTTCTTAAGCAGTGGGGAAACATCTTTGAAGCTGCCCTATACCCATGATCTATAACAGCCACAGCCACATCAGTATTGTAATAACATCACTTGTGCTTTTAAGAGGAATCTCCCTATTGAATTAACCAAACTGCGGCCTATTTGAATACCACCAGTGTTTAAATAATTAGGGAGTCCACAGTGACTCACCTAGTAAAACTGTCCCTAAATTATTTAAAGAGTGTGAAGTCAGCTTATATGAATACAGGAAAGTATGATACTCATGAAACAGTCCTAGGCTCCTGAAATCTCAATATAATATACAACCAATATTGTTATACTAGATTCACTTTTGTATGCCTGATTCTGAATTGAAGTTACTGTAAGTAGTAAGCTTTGATCAATACACTTAAAACTGATACTGGATTGTGACTGATCCTGAATTTTCCTTGGATTTGAAGGTAATAAACAAATTGATTTGACAAGTATACCTCGTTTTCACCTATTCACATTTCTGCTTTAGTTATGTAGTAAATGCATTGCGGAAGGGAAACACTTGACAGGATTCAGATTGAGCTTACAGTGAGGTTCTGGCAACTGAACCATGACTATGATAACCTGCGGCCCAACGGAGAGCTGCATTAGCTTTTACACTCCCACAGGTTTATGGAAGGGATTGCCTGGGACTACTGTGCCTCATTGTGCTGCAGCAACCCCTACTGGTCAGGAACATGTATGACCAGATCAGGCAGAGGGTTCCCAGGCTGGGTCCTAGCCTACAGTTTTGTAATTGGTTTGGCGGGTGAAAAGAGGCAATTGGCTGGACAGCAGTAATAGAAGTCTCTCATCAATCTTCTCTCCTCCTCAGCAGTAAGTGTGTAGAGCTTTGAGTTGGAGGTAAATTGTAAAGGAAATGTAAAGTTCGTGGAATTAAGCGAGTGAGTATGAACCAATATTTTGAATAATAATAATAATAATAATAATAATAATAATAATAATAATAATAATAATAACCCTGCTAAATCAAGGTTTTTAGATAGTAATGTGGCTTGTTGGGATATGATTATCTACTGAAAGTCCAGTTTCTTCACGATGTTTGCCTGACATTGTCCGAGCTTGCAACAGCCAAAGAATCTTCCATCCCCATGTTTTTGTTTGACGTGTGGGTGGTTATGTGTTCTAGTTTCTATGGCCTCTGAATACCATATACCACCTTTAGCCGAGTTGCTTTGTCGCCTCAAAGAATCATTAGATACTGCAATGCAATAGCGCTGATCTGCAGTTTCAAATGGTCTCTTCTTGCTTTTGTCCCACAGGTACAGGGTCCCAGGAAGTGAACAGCAAAATCATAGCTTTTAAATCATAGCAGTTGTTTTTTTTTTAGTTTCCAATAATAAGGATTTTCCAGTATGGGAGTAATGCCATTACATTTGTGAAGTGGCTTCTTCAAAACTTCCACAGTAGAGAAAACTGCATTACTAAATATTGCTTTTGCTTCCTTCAGCTGAGTTAACATTTACTTATATTCTGCAAGAGCCTCTAAAAGTATTTACACATAGACCGTTAGCACCTTGGTGCAATTTGTGTAGATTTCATTTGTTTTTTATTATGATGTAGCCAGTTTCTCCAAAGCAGACTGAGATGCTGTGGAGTCTAGCACAGGAGCAAGGAGATGAGATGCAGTTTATTATGTACTGAGGCTGTCATGCAATACAGGACAGTGTACAATATACTGCATATTGAAGACAATGTTTAATGCCTTTGCAGCTCGTCTTTCACCTGGCATATTGAAGACAATGTTCAATGCCTATGCAACTCGTCTTTCACCTGGCATATTGAAGACAATGTTTAATGCCTATGCAACTTGTCTTTCACCTGGCATATTGAAGACAATGTTTAATG
Source organism: Acipenser oxyrinchus oxyrinchus (assembly GCA_030684275.1). Taxonomy (NCBI): domain Eukaryota; kingdom Metazoa; phylum Chordata; class Actinopteri; order Acipenseriformes; family Acipenseridae; genus Acipenser; species Acipenser oxyrinchus. Next base: position 102,365,672 of record CM060247.1, read on the forward strand.
CCTATGCAGCTCGTCTTTCACCTGTCCTGGGTTAGAATCAAGCTCAGGTTATAAGTGAAACGAGTCTGTTGCTCTCAGCTTAAAATACTCAAAACTGAGACGAGAGGGTTTAGCAAGGAGTGTTCAGGCCAGCTCTTAGGTGTACCTGCAGAGTTACAAGGTGGATCACTCTAAACAGCTTGTTGGGATCCCGAGAGGCTCACCTGGTAAAGGTATGTCTGTGTGGGGTGCTATATAAATCATACAGTCTGGGGAGTGTAAAATCCTCTGGGACTGTTTTTCCTGCAGCGCCGTCTACTGGCCAGACACCCGGTGAGCTCAAGCAGATTTCAAGTTAGCTGTAACATTTTATTAGTAACTTGAACTCTGCAACTGTTTAATAGCTGAAAACAATTAAAAGGGTCTAATTAAGCACATTATCATTTCGATTAAGGGTCTAAAGTAATTGAGAGCTCAGTTGGAATGAAAACCAGCAGACACACGGGGTCCCCAGGACCGGGTTTAAAACCACTGCCAGAGGCAGGGATCAGAGAACTCCCACTGAACTTTCAGTTCTCCTGAGCTGGGCGGGGAATCACTGTGGTGAGGGAACATAATTGGACATAATTGAGAACTCACATGTAAAATAGCATGTTATACATTCTGGAGAGTTTCAGAACTATGACTGAAGACAGATTTCAATGCTTGCACCTCAATAAGCACCTTCATTTTATTGGTCAATCCAAGCCCCTCAGTTTGTTATAGGTTGTTTCATTCTTGATATCATCTGTGTCTGTCTTCATTGGTGGCAAATACCTTAATGCTCCATAGACACTGCCGCAAATATACAAACGGTCCTACGATGGAATTCGCTTCTGATCCATAAACTCATTTTCAACAGCCTACTATGCACAAGAGCTGATGTTATTGAGACACTGTGGCCCTACATACTATGCAGGGGAATTTGTATTTAAGTGCAAGTTCAACTGTATCAATGTTATATAAAGTATTCAAAGCATTGAGTTGTATGTATTTTCAATCAATAAACTCTCAGGTATATAAGGACTTACTACTGAGAACATTCACATTGTCTTTCATATTACTGTACTTTCATTTTTAATTTCAGAAATGAAAACTTAGATAGTACAACTTGTTTGTCTGGTCACCTGTATTCTCTGCCAGTAAACCCAGGAACATGTTTTTACAATAGAAGTGAATGGTGGCAGCTTGCATAAGCCTCTCAGCTATTAGCAATGATAACCCTTGGTGGCTTCCTATAAAATGATTCCTAACGCAGTGTGCGTTGTAATCTGGCTTTATTACTAACAGTCCCACTCCTACACATATAGCCTTCATTTTAAGCCAACGAAAAAACTGCAACACTGCGCTGGGGGCTGGGGTTAGTGGATTTGCATGATCTTTCCCTTTATAGTAAGGCTTCCTGAAATAGTTGGACGTCATCTCCTTGATTAGAGTGACGTCTGTCCCCGGAGAGGGAGTGACGTCAGTGCGGAGGGTGGCGTGATGACGTCGCCTATTTAATACTGTCAGTGAGAGGAGGATGGAGACAGAGGAGTTGGTGTCACTGAGACAAGAGGGAGAGAAGCAGCCGGCTGTGGGGAGTCAATGACGAGGATGGAATAATAGGCTTTTTGCAGCCCTCTTTTTGAATAACACTTGTGCCTTCAGATATTGCTACTGTAAAGATTTTGGATATTTGATTTTCTTTTTTTTTTTTAATGCACATTTCTCTCGATGCGTGGCATGTGAAATTATACAAGAGGTGATGGAGGCTTGAGAATGCATCAGCACTGAAAGACGGCTCTATGCTACAGAAACCGCTCCTCTGTAAAAGCACAGTTTAGCTGAACATTAGCATTTGAATCCTGGAATTTTTTTTTTGTCCATGTGACCGTTCTTTGTGTTTTCACTGTGAAGGAATTTTAATAGTACAGACAAGATAAGATAACTGAATATCAGTGAACGAGGAGGGGAAGAAAATAGTGTCCATTCAGTAGGCTGGGACTCGTTTTTGCATTTTTCTTGCCTGGGGATACGAATGTAGGAGGTGTCAGTTTTGGAAAGTAAATACCACAGGGGTGTTGTGAAAGAACACGGAGCTGTATATAGTCTTTCTGACCGTGGATACAAGGGTCATTTGGAGATCAGAGAAAACAGTGGCGCTAACCAGCCGGTTTCTCAACCACTCAAATTAACGCAGCTGCTAGGGAATTCGTATTTAAACACTTAAGAAAAAATTCAAACACAAATTGTTCTGAATACACATTGAAAGACGTAAAGAGAGACCATTAACCTCGTTTCAAAACTACTAGTCTGTGGAAATGTACGAGTCCGAATAAAATAAATAACGAATGCTGATATACATCTAAAAATATATTAGGTTTTATTTTTCAGTGTAATGAAAGAAATAGGTCTGGGTCTCTCTTGAAAGCTGCCCGCCTGATTACAGCGCAGAGCTTGGTTAAACAGCAATGTCTTGCTGAAGCCAACAACTGAATCTCGACAACATCGCCGCCCTCATCAAAGATCAACAGCGGCGCAATAAAAAAATACTTAAAACAGGAAAATCTTTCCCACAACGAAGCTACACGGACGTGTCACCGCCTTGTCAAGCAAACATGGGGTAAGTTATTTTTGAACTGGAGTTGTAATGTGTTAAGGGTTCTGTAACTACAATAATTCATATCGTCATGAGCCTTCTATAGAAATCTCACGTAACAACATTGCCTATAGTCTCCTACACGATTACATTGGCTCACAGTGCTTGTTTTCTTCATGTAAGTTACTGTGCTGTCTTGGTTTGCTCTCTGTTACGAGTAACATACATTAGATATACAACGGGTTTGCAGTATACTGAAATATAATGGTTCATTTCAAAGTACTGTAGTTATGTGTCGTGTCTGGTCAAGATGAAGTGATCATTCCATTGAAACCAAGTAGCCTAGTCCGTAGTGTGTGATATGTACAGTTGAAACAAGTTAGAATGTCACTAAGGTCATGCGCTTATAATCGGAGGAGGGGAGTGTGTGTGTGTGAAAACAAAGTCCACATACTGGTGAAAACACTGCTATGTGTATTAATATTGTGTGTGCTTTCTGTCAATTTGAATGTAAATGCAGAGCTGTCAGTCTTTGAGACAGAAGAGTGATATTTTCTTGCTATACACAGGGAGGTCAAAATGACAGGAAACCTTGGTAAAGAGGGACAGCGGGTACTTTTGAAAAGGCATACATTCTCGTGTAACTTTTTTAAAATCAGGATATCCCACTCCTTTCAAAGGTAATGCTGTATGCATTGTGGTTGTGATTATAATACAACATGGTTTACTTGTGAGCCTCCATATATGGCTTTTTTTGTCAGGTGTATGTATGTGTGCCTGTGCTATAGTTGCAGTAGATAGTAAGTGTGTGTGTATATATATATATATATATATATATATATATATATATATATATATATATATATATATATATATATATATTTAACACTAGTGTTAGAGCCTTGGTGTTCCACAGTCCATAGCCGGAAAAGCACTAAGTAGTTGACAGCCCAGTTTGTTTACATTACCTAAGGTGGTTTAGTTATAGGGACAAAGCTTTCTCCCCAGTGAAAGTGAGTGAGGCCACATGCAGTATGAGTCAGAGTCCCGCTCAATGGCTGAAGAGCAGAATCATTTGGGAACACATGCAGTTCAACATGTTTTTGTTCTTGTTGTTTGTTTGTTTTTCAGAAAGGTTGCTTGGATAAAGAATGTGTTTGCCCTCTTGCATCTCTGCTGTAGTGTCAGGTTAATGCCATGATGCTGACTCCAGTGTTTGGAGCTCTCGTCCCTTGCTTGATGTATCGGCTCCACAGTTTCCAGCTGGAATCCAATAGCACCCGGCTCTCCGGATACATTACAGACAGACTTCCCAGAATATTCCCAAGGAGAGTCTGGCTAGCCGTATCGGACGCTTGAAGGGATGCCTTAAATTCTCCGCATACCCCCAATTTTTAATGGATGCATTCTGCATGATCCTCCTATAGTGGTTTCTGCTTAGATCATTATTGGACATGCAACAACATGCTTCTGAAAAGACTCCTCAGTCTGGTTTTTCTGGTGAGGTGTGGAAGCCTGTATGCTTCTGAAAAGACTCCTCGCGGCTGGTTTCTCTGTAGCGAGGTGTGGAAGCCTATCATTGTTGCACAGACTTCATTGCTCAGCACCTGATGTGCTTCCAGCCTCAAAAATCAGCTCAGAGGGGTCTTTTTAGATGCTTGTTTTACTGTAAGAGATACTAAGCACGGCAAAGTATAAACAACAATAGAGAATCATGCAAAGCACATAATAGTAAGAAATGAACATGAGGAAAATGCAGAACAATTAGACAGTATAGGGGTAGGTATAGGTAATCCTAATGTGCCATTATTTCTATATGATTCAAGCCATCTGATACAAGGTAACTGATAGAGAGAAACTGCAGATGACTGTCACATCAATGTCAGGGTCTGCTATATATCATGGCTGTGTTTCTGTTGTCACGGCTGTGTTTCTGTTGTCACTCCAGGCTGGGGATGCTTACAGCCCTTGTAATAAACTCTCATTCCTAGTAGGTTGGAGTGGGCAGATCGGAAGTGGGGGATTGGTCCCGTAGTGTTCACTTCATTTTGGGTTTACGTAAGATGAAGCCGTGTGCACCATAGATTCCTTCCTTTATGACATGTAACTCCTTCCACGTTCTGGTGTTGTCTATTTATTGGAGTGTAGGTTTTTGTCTGCAGACACACTTTTTACACCAGTTTTACAAACTGCATTTAAACCCAGTGACTGATTGCTAAACCACTTGAGTTTTATTGCCTGTGTCTGCTTCCATGCATAACTTCTAAAGTATTTGAAAAGTTTTACATTTGCTGCGCACTCAATTGAGTTGTTGTTAATTCTGCTGAAAGTCTATTAAATGTTTGAGTTTTGTGTTGGATGTGTCCGAGTCACCATATTTCCAATATACTGGAGGCTTTGATCACTACAAGTAAAGGTATAACTAGCTTGACTAATTAATCAAAGTGTTCGGCTTGGAAGGGGCTTCTGTAGTCAATACTGAACCAATTACCAGTGTAGCTTTATTTAGGGTTATTCACAGTTATGCTCTTCAAATTAGCAGTTAAATCATGGCCCTATATATTTATTTTAGATTATATCAATAACTGAATATTATTAGATTTTAAACCCCTAAAACACTTGAATATATCGGTGTAAAGCTGCATACTGTACATATGAAACAAGGTTATAGGAAAGGTCTGTTTGGAGATCTCTGATTACGCACTCCCAATGCAAAGCAGGTCAGTGAAAACACAAATATCTACCTGCTTACAGTTGTTTAACTACTAAAGTATCTCTTTGTTCCAGCCTTTAAAAAAGATTGTATCTATTTGACTTAATCTGTTATGGTATTTCCTTATCGGTTTTCATTGTTCAGTCCTATTGTTTTATAACTCAATAAATGTATGTGTGCCTTGTTTAAATACCATAGCTCATGATTCATTTCATTAGGGAAGATAAGTCTTTACAGTATTTTCAATGACATTTCGTGGTGTCAGCAAACAAACCTGTTCGATTTCTACAGTAGCACCTTTTGTAAACTTTTGTTGTTGAGACCAATCTTGGGTTTTATGAGCATCACATGACTGGTCACATGAGGGCACTGTATTTAATGCGTGCTGAAATGGATTGAAACGGTAATTTAATCAACTAATCTCCCACTGGTCCCATTGTTTTAGATTTGAGCGAGGTGAGATGGGAAAGTAGAAATTTGATTTTATTTAAATAAGATTCAAATAAAACAAGTACCGTGCTCTTGAGAAGAGTACTTCGTAATGCGCACAATGCTCGGGGTTCGTGCAGTACAGTACAATACACGCGCTGTGCGTTACATTCCAGAACACTGTGTTGTGTCTTTACTGTGCTGCCCCTCACGATGGATGGATGCATGGAAAGAGTACGTAGAGCGACTGCTCTTTTTCAGATCGGTTACAGTAGAACTGTTTATTGAGATTGGGGTCTATGTATGTATGTTACACTATCTGTGTAGATCACACAGCAGGAGATTTTGTTTGTTTTATTTGTACAGTTTTTCTGTCTTTTTTTTTTTAATGATTATTATAAGGCCCCTTATTTGTTGATGTCGTATCCACGTCAGGGGTGGACAAATCACTGCTATATGTGGTAGACCGATGGGCAACCAAAGGGTAAACTGTGGTAGCCCATCACACATTTTGGTAGCCCACATTTTTCAGTCGGTAAACATTTCCATTTAACGCGACGCACCATTAAAAACAAATGTAGACAGATAGGTGGTAAGGTGGTAAGGTTCAGAAAAGAAATCCGACATCACTTCTGAGTGCCACTAATAAAACATGTTTTCTTTTTTTTACCATATATAACCAGATACTGCCAAAGTTTGCTCACAACCTAGTTTCTGTTACTATTTCTACCCAACAATAACAAGCTAATAGATTCCTTATATAAAATGTAGGGAATTATGTTTGACCGCATCATTTACATTATTTTCCCAGACTTGATCAGTCCTGGGGATTTGCGGTCTGCGTTGTTTTTATTTTTCCTCACCTGTGCCATTTACAGAACCTAGCCCCACCTTTTACCAGTCTTCTTTAGCTAAACAATTTCATACCATTTACTTTTGTATTTTTAAATATTCATAAAATATCTATAAAACACATAAATATAAAAATGATTAGTTAATTTTTCTTTACCCTGTGCACTCACACTCACAGTATCCACTGCACATTATCAGTAACTAAACTCTGCAAAACAAATGCATTATTATTATACAATCGATATACAGTAGTACCGTACAAATAAACCTGGTGGCCTAAACGTGTACATAGAATATAAACATGAGCACGGCTTTCTACTGACTTAATAAAAACAACAATAACGTCAGGGTATACATTTAAAATAGTACAAATGCATTGCACACTTTATAAAGACATTACCTTGTGAGGGGGCTCCCTCCCAATACAGTTAGTTAATTGTTCAGTTATAAATGAAATAACGCACCTTTATTAACTTTCTACTGTGCTGGAGCTGCAGTGTCCCTGCACCTCGGTAACACTGTGATAGCCACTGAGGGTACGGTGTTCTCTCCTGTTTATTCATTTGTTTTTTATTTACTGTATATGTATATAGGAGGCTGTGTGGTCCAGTGGTTAAAGAAAAGGGCTTGTAGCCAGGAGGTCCCCGGTTCAAATCCCCCCTCAGCCACTGACTCATTGTGTGACCCTGAGCAAGTCACTTAACCTCCTTGTGCTCCGTCTTTCGGGTGAGACGTAGGTGTAAGTGACTCTGCAGCTGATGCATAGTTCACACACCCTAGTCTCTGTAAGTCGTCTGCTAAATAAACTAACAATAATAATAATATATTATCTCAGCCATAACTCCGGTAAAATATAGTAGCTTACTGTATACTTGCAATCGCTATATACGGCCGGTGCCATTTTAGTAAAGTATAAAGCAAATTCCCCGCTCTGATTGGTTTATCTGTCATGTCAATGATCTTGCAAGCAACTAATGTGCGATTTAAAAAAAAAAAAAAAAAAAAAATGGAATGTCATGAATCTTAAGGCATGAACCAATCACGATTGGATTCGCTGGTTACTATAGCTACCGCTTCAACTGAGTAAGCGTGTACTAAACGGGAAGTAAACTGAGCTGGTTTACCAGTCTCTCTGTATAAATTAACATTACAGTTCGGTAATCCGGACCCAATTTTTGGTAGTACCGATTTGTCTGCCCCTGTACTTGCGAATATTAAGACTGCTAACACTTCAGGTCTTCAATTTATTCTTTCTGTTGCAAATACAACTTGATTTGGTGTTTTTTTCCAGTGTTGAAATGGCACCTTTCCATAACGATTTAGCTTTATGAAAGGATACTGCTGTCACAGTGCTGATTTCCTCTCCTGATAATAATGTGCTTTACCTCCCAGTTCTCTCCTGGCTCAGTGTGGCTGTGTTCATACTGCCAGCTCTGCCCAGTGGTGGGCTCTGATGAGACAGCTACACTGCTCATTTGGCTGGCAAATTTTAGGAAACCTCAAAACGAACAATGAACACAATCAAACAGATTCCCTTTGCATCGCATGGAATAGTTTAGGAAATGCACTTTAGATGTTGTCGTGTGCACAGGTTCACATCAAATGTGCTGCACACAAGGATCTTCCCATTTGACAGCTCCTTGTGTGAGGTCCAGGAGACTCCTTTCACATTATTTCTAGAACAGCGTTTCACAGACTCGTAAACATGAACATCAATCGTGTATTGGATGGCAGAGCTTGGATTGTGGTGGAGAACCTTGTTTTCTATGTGAACAGCTTTAGCATTGAATACTAGCATGGTAGAAAGTATATAGGCTAGCGACAAAAATATTTACATGTCTTCTATAGCTCTTCATTTTATATTTCATGTTCTATTTTATTTGTATGTTATTAATATTCTTTTTTATGCTTCTATCAAGTTTTTAGTTTGATCTGTCTTTTGCTTCAGCCCCCCAGCACATAAGCACAGCCTAGATACAGCCCCTTTCACACTGGCATTTTCTACCTGGGTCGGAACCTACCCGGGTCAGGACCTGGTGTCATGCAGGTTGGCTACACGATTTCACACTGCTTCTGATAAAGCGGGGTTGACCTGGGTGACAGACGCAAGTAAACAATACGTGTATCAATACCCCGGAAGCAGCTTGTTATGGACGCTTCCATCTAAGCTTCTCTGGATTGAACCGTCGGCCCAAATGTCAATTAAAGCAAATGTTTCTACATCCCTGCTGCAATCTGGCTCATGGTGTGTCTCAATCAACACAAATATGGCTAAACAGAATAAACAACAACATTCCTTGTGGAAGTGAAACCTTCCCGCAGGCATGCCAGTTTGTTATTTTGTTGGCTTAAGAACGGCCGTCATGCATTTTGTCTCGCTCAACCCGGGTCAAAGCATGTCGACCCACATCCTGAGGTGGGTCACTGGGACCTGGGTTAACCCAGGTACGACCCAGGTACGTGGTTTCACACTACGTGGGATTGTGACCCGGGTAGGAGTGCCAGTGTGAAAGGGGCTTTAGTTTAAAAGCACACCCTTGAATACAGTCTAAAGTAGGTGAAAACTATATATAAAAAGAAACATGATGGATTAAGTTTTTGGGAGGGGGTGGTGCTGGCGAGCCTTCCTGAGGTGTTGTGGGCGAAACATGAAGACGGGAGGTGCCCACCTGATGACCCCTGCGAAGTGCCCCATCCAGCCCATTCCAGACGGCTGTCATGCTGAGGCGCTTGGGAGGATGCAAATAGGCTGATCCCTGGAGGCAGCAGTACACTCCAGCAATTAACACCGGGCCAGTAGGAAATCCACATTACCTGGCGGAGGAAAGGCACTGAAGTCTCGTATATTACAGTGAAGCTACGCCTTGGCTGGTCCACACCACTACTATCTCATTTTATCTTCTCCAGTATTGGCATGAAGTAAATGACAGCTCCTCTCATGTAATAAAAATGAAGTCCACGTTTTTACTGGAAGGACTGAAAGCCTGGGCTTCCGAGACTAAGATTACACTCTAGTCAGTCACTCTAGTCACTCTAGTCAGTGGTGTTGTTTTATAACAAGCCATGTGAACAATGCTTATATTTATTTATAGTAAGGGTTACTCTGGCACAAATATAAATAACTCATAATGTTGACTTTGATGAAGATCCAAGGCTGATTTTAATTTTAGTTTTGCAGGGAGCCTAGTTTGGCCCTTGTACTGTGTGAGAGCTGAGCTGCTCTTGTGTATGAAGGCAGACCGCTCTGGCTGTGGGGGTTCCTTCACTAAGTTGTTTAAGGGTTTTAAAGATGTTAAATCGTCCTGGTTTTGCTCTTGAATTCACATTTTTCTTTAAAGTACAAAACTGTAGCAGTGTGCTCAGCAAGTCATTTATTAGGTTGTGTTTCATCTTTTGGATTAAAAAAAAATTATGGTTATGTGTTTTATAATTTAATATTCTGTTTAACTTCCTGGACTGTGTCTAGTCTTTAAAAATGTGATCTTGCTAGTGCCAAGTTAGCCTTTTAAGTTAATCCCAATTTTGATAGGAATGCTTGTGTGGTTCCTTATCACTAACATGTCAAACTAGCAAATATTTGTTTTATTTATAACCATAAATAGGAAATTAACCTGACTTAGTATAATCTTTGTACAACAGAACCATGTACAGTGTCAAAAGTCCACGCATGCTGACCAACAGTACTGTAAGATGCAACATGCGAAATATTTGATGTGCCTTTTGTATTTATTATAAACTAAATTTACACTTTAAAGGACATTTTCAATAACATGTCAGGATTAAAATAAATGTTTAGGGGTTGTTTAAGGGTTTTACATCATGTATGAGTTCTGATTATTGATTGTAGTCTGTGTGCTAAAAAAAAAAAGAGAGAGAATTTACTTACTGATTTTTAAATGAGGGTTTATCTGCACATTCACTGAAAACAGGGGAGGGGTTGTGTGAAATAAGGTTCAGTTTAACACCACAGAAGTTTCAGCTTTTAGCCAAGTCGTTTCCACACACTCCCTTTATTAAAAGGATTCTGAGCTTTAGATAAGAACAGGCTCATAATGCTGAAGACATTACTGAAGAGTTGAAAGTTTTCAACTTCTGATTTTGATTCCGGTGGTAATAAACAAGGCTAAATGGGATGTGTCTTTGAATTTCCAGTTCCATCTGAAGATGAGATTTTTGAGCTCTTGAAAAGAGGTGATTGTATATCACAGTTATTTTAATACACCATATCAGCTCCCTCAAAGCCACTGTATATGGGATAAAAGCCTGCAGCTGATATTTTTCAGTTTTTTTAGCAGCATATTAAATTAGACACTTCTGTCTGTTTCATTCTTATAAATGCAACAAAAACCTTGCTTTTTCACTCCCGTAAATCGTGCATCAATATCAACTCTCTGTGTATCAATATCAACTCTCTCTGTGCATCAATATCAACTCTCTCTGTGCATCAATATCAACTCTCTCTGTGCATCAATATCAACTCTCTCTGTGCATCAATACCAACTCTCCGTGCATCAATACCAACTCTCTCTGTGCATCAATACCAACTCTCTGTGCATCAATACCAATTCTCTCTGTGCATCAATACCAACTCTCTCCGTGCATCAATACCAGCTCTCTGTGCATCAATACCAGCTCTCTGTGCATCAATACCAGCTCTCTGTGCATCAATACCAGCTCTCTGTGCATCAATACCAGCTCTCTGTGCATCAATACCAGCTCTCTGTGCATCAATACCAGCTCTCTGTGCATCAATACCAGCTCTCTCTGTGCATCAATACCAGCTCTCTCTGTGCATCAATACCAGCTCTCTCGTGCATCAATACCAACTCTCTCCGTGCATCAATACCAACTCTCTCTGTGCATCAATACCAACTCTCTCTGTGCATCAATACCAACTCTCTCTGTGCATCAATACCAACTCTCTCCGTGCATCAATACCAGCTCTCTCTGTGCATCAATACCAGCTCTCTCTGTGCATCAATACCAACTCTCTCTGTGCATCAATACTAACTCTCTCTGTGTATCAATACCAACTCTCTCTGTGCATCAATACCAACTCTCTCCGTGCATCAATACCAGCTCTCTCCGTGCATCAATACCAACTCTCTCTGTGCATCAATATCAACTCTCTCTGTGCATCAATATCAACTCTCTCTGTGCATCAATATCAACTCTCTCTGTGCATCAATACCAACTCTCCGTGCATCAATTCCAACTCTCTCTGTGCATCAATACCAACTCTCTGTGCATCAATACCAATTCTCTCTGTGCATCAATACCAACTCTCTCCGTGCATCAATACCAGCTCTCTGTGCATCAATACCAGCTCTCTGTGCATCAATACCAGCTCTCTGTGCATCAATACCAGCTCTCTGTGCATCAATACCAGCTCTCTCTGTGCATCAATACCAGCTCTCTCTGTGCATCAATACCAGCTCTCTCTGTGCATCAATACCAGCTCTCTCTGTGCATCAATACCAACTCTCTCCATGCATCAATACCAACTCTCTCCGTGCATCAATACCAACTCTCTCTGTGCATCAATACCAACTCTCTCTGTGCATCAATACCAACTCTCTCTGTGCATCAATACCAACTCTCTCTGTGCATCAATACCAACTCTCTCCGTGCATCAATACCAGCTCTCTCTGTGCATCAATACCAACTCTCTCTGTGCATCAATACTAACTCTCTCTGTGTATCAATACCAACTCTCTCTGTGTATCAATACCAACTCTCTCCGTGCATCAATACCAACTCTCTCCGTGCATCAATACCAACTCTCTCCGTGCATCAATACCAGCTCTCTCCGTGCATCAATACCAACTCTCTCCGTGCATCAATACCAACTCTCTCCGTGCATCAATACCAGCTCTCTCCGTGCATCAATACCAGCTCTCTCCGTGCATCAATACCAACTCTCTCCGTGCATCAATACCAACTCTCTCTGTGCATCAATACCAACTCTCTCCGTGCATCAATACCAGCTCTCTCTGTGCATCAATACCAGCTCTCTCTGTGCATCAATACCAGCTCTCTCTGTGCATCAATACCAGCTCTCTCCGTGCATCAATGCCAGCTCTCTCCGTGCATCAATGCCAGCTCTCTCCGTGCATCAATGCCAGCTCTCTCCGTGCATCAATGCCAGCTCTCTCCGTGCATCAATGCCAGCTCTCTCCGTGCATCAATGCCAGCTCTCTCCGTGCATCAATGCCAGCTCTCTCCGTGCATCAATGCCAGCTCTCTCTGTGCATCAATATCAACTCTCTCTGTACATCAATACCAACTCTCTCCGTGCATCAATACCAACTCTCTCCGTGCATCAATACCAACTCTCTCCGTGCATCAATACCAGCTCCCTCTGTGCATCAATACCAGCTCTCTCTGTGCATCAATACCAGCTCTCTCTGTGCATCAATACCAGCTCTCTCCGTGCATCGACCATAATCTAGCAAAGCTTACTTTAATTACCTGTGTTTCCCCATCAGTCTCCATTCCTAAATTTAGAAGCCCTACCAATTACTTCACAGTCCTTTAGGACTCATCCGAGAGGTCGTGCAGGACCCCTGTGGCCTCGGCCGTTACTTTCCCAACATACATGGTATGAAGGAATCTCCATGATTGTTTTATTTTACACAGTGCTATATTAATCTTATTAGCCAGATAACTGACAGTAAATTAACTTTGTGCAAGGTGTAGCTTTCAGTTCATAGTGCTGACCAAGGTAATGCATAATTTAAAGTCAGCATTTATCTGGTGTAAGTGAAGCCCATTAACCTTGCATGCTGTAATAGGAGCCGCATGCCAGAAATCCTCCCCTTTTAAAAAGACACTTCTGTGTCTAGAGGTTAGGTACAGCAATTCCCCTTGTGGGAGATGCATGTCCCATGCTTTAACATTGCTCTAATCTGTACTTGTACAGCAGATTTTTTTTAAATGCAGAAAGTGTTACTGTATGTACTGTACAGCATGGAGGAACAGTGGAAAGCTGAAATAAATGAGGTGGTACTGAACCACACTGTCGTGCATAAGATAGAGGCTCACCAGAAGGCCAAATTGACTTACTTAATATGTACCACAGTAAATGCAGGCCAGTGCAAGTAATGCTATAATTACACATTAACACATTATTAAGCTGTGCTTAGAGGGGACCCCTCCCTTGCCACCATGTTAAACATCGATGATGGTAGGTCAAATGCAGTTTGTGGAGCTGTTGTGTTTTTGTTCCATTGCTGCAGCAATGGAACAAAAAAGGGATTAACCTTTACTGTAGATTTTTATACAAATGAAAACCTAGGATAGCACAGCAGAGTAAAATAAATGCATCTTTTAATCCTGGAAAACAATGGCATATGTTATAAAGGCAAGTTCAGATGTGCAATGGAAAGCAACCATGTTGAAAATCGAGTTAACAGGGAAAGGCAGACAGGCAACAGCATACTTGTTTTCCCTTACATATCCCATTCCAGCTTCAGGACTGTTGGAATGCTAGTTGAGAATCCCTCAGGAATTAGATTGCACTTTTTGTTTTTTCCAGTCAATTTACTGGCAAATATGTTTCTATTTTTTAGCTGTGATTTAAAGATGCACAACACATCTAGCGTTCTAGGTCCTGTAGTTTCCTTGAACAGTGAGACGCTTAATACAGTAATTATCTTGGGAATGCTGTACATGTGATGGATAGTAGAGATCAATTTGGGGGGTGGGGGGTGGGGGGCTGTACGGATGTGGATCAATGTAACTCAATACAATAATAATTTCTGTTGATGATGGATGATGTAACCTGCAGTACAACACGGTAGCTGCTGATAGCCAGATTGCTTACTACAGTGGATCTACCTTATGCCTTCCTGAACACATCTAAAAGCCCAGGGATTCTTGCTGTTGCAGTGCTGTGCTCAGGTCCGTTCCTCCTATACCGTAAACACTCACTCTTCAGGTACATAGTAGTACTAACAAGGAACTTTGTAATACATTTACAGCTGGTTTCACAGACCTCGATTTAGCACTAGTCTTGGACTATACCTAAATTAACATGGAGTAGTGCAAGATTAGCGCCAATCTGGGTTTGTAAAACCAGCCAATAGACTTTAGAGACTTTGTGGCCCATGCAGACTAAGCCCTGTTTCTATGTGGCTGTGACGGGACAGGCCTGTCTTCTGGTGTTTCTGTGTGGATCATGTGATGGGGTGGGCATGTCTCATGGTGTTTGTGTGGATGATGGCAGTTAAATAAAAAATAAATGTACCATGAAAAACAGCATAATCTTTAGGTCTATTTTGGCTATAAATAAATCATCATGGCTTTAGCATTTTGTATGTGTGGGAAATTGACTGAATGCTGGTCTCTCTAAAGAACAGTGACAGTTCCTGTCAAGTTTTAATAACTTCTATGATGATATTCTCATGAGAACTAATAAGTGCATTTATTACAGGGGAAGAAACGTGATTTGACCTCCTGTACTTTAAATTAACTTAATTTTACCTTCCTTGGAGAAAACAATTTCAGCAAGATTGAATGAAATGTAATTCTTTTAGCAGGGTGACACCTACATGGCCTTGCTATCTCACACTGATGGATGATAGTGACTGCGAGTGACAATCGGCAGCATCTTTAATAAGAATCTTTTCTATCCCGACTAATGTGGGCCGATTGAGTGACGGAAGGGTCACGGAAGCCCTTACTGTTAGGCCTTGAATAATGTTGCTGCTGTAATCAAATACTGTAACCTATGACCAAAGCACTACAGAATACAATGATGCCACAGAAATGTATACTGGTATCGCCCAAAACATGCTTCAGGAGTGGTAATAAGCTAGCATTGCATTGTGTTGTATTAGGCATTTTAAAAACAATTCACTTTCACTCATAATGTTTATTCTTTATAGCGTCAACAATCTTGTCATGACAGCAATGGTATTGTTTCGATCCGTTTCTAAATGAAAGAATGAACTGATTGTCCTTGGAATCCGCAGTATTGTTTAGTTCCAGTAGTGATGGGGAGGAAATCGTCTTGGGAGTGATAGAGGTGTCTCCTCTTACTGTGAAAGAAAGGGGTGGCACCAGTGTAAAAGTGGCTATCAATCAGTACAAAACCTAAGGGAGGTTCTTTTTAAAAATGCGTACCCTTAAAAAGACGAGGAGAAGATAAAAGCACTCAGGAAGTCAAACTTTTGAGGGGTGGGGGGGTTACGGAAGCAGTGCCAAAAGGAGGCAGTGGCGGGGGCTGAGGCTCCTGTCTGTGAAGAGGCTCTTGTTAAAATGAGTTTTAATGTGCTGTTCCACGGGAGACAAGGGGTTGGATGCCTGCCAGTACTGGGGGATAAGTAGGATGCATATGTTTGCGTTGTGTTAGAGGAGGAATATTTTTTAATTGTGTGGGTTATATCTCCAAGAATCCCCTGGGTGTGATTTATTATTGCTTGTATCTGTTCGTGTGCATTATTCACCTGTAACAGCTCAAATCCTGATGCAGAGCAACATTCAGGATGGTCATACAGTATTTAGACCCGCTGCTGTTTTTGTCTTTGCCAGACCGGGTTCCCTACAGTCATGTATGTGAACCTCATAGAAGCTGTTCCCAGTAGCAGCTGGTCTGTTTTAAAAGGTTAAAGTCTTTGGTCTACACTTTTATAGTAACTGCTAGATATTTATGCTGGTTCATGTAGGAAGCAGTCTAAAGTCAGCTTTATTTTGCTATTCAGAAAGGTTTTGTTTATGTGCC
Organism: Acipenser oxyrinchus oxyrinchus; assembly: GCA_030684275.1. NCBI lineage: Eukaryota > Metazoa > Chordata > Actinopteri > Acipenseriformes > Acipenseridae > Acipenser > Acipenser oxyrinchus. The sequence continues at coordinate 102,381,989 of CM060247.1, forward strand.
AGAAGGTTATGGTGCTACAGTGTACATTTCTTACCTGTTAAATCTTTTTTTGTTTGTTTGCTTGGTTTGTTTGTTTATTAATCAGAACCAGTTATACAAAAGTCATTAAACCTTTATAAATAACGTGGTGCAATTATCAACTTAATTTCAATCTGGAAAGTAATGTAGTTTCATTAGTATTTCAAGCCAGAAGAAAAGTTAGTGTTTTAATGCTTGCTGCACAGATAGAGTAGCACATATAGTCTGAAGAGAGCACTTACTGTAATTTGATCTCAATTTACATAGATTTATTTAATTAAGACTCTTTTTTAAAAATGCACTGTAGGTAGTGGTCACCATGCACATCAGTTTGTATTATTAAATTATTTTAATTTTGTGAGGCTGCATGGTGGAATTGGGAGTATTCATGTTCTTAGCATTTTAAAAATACACCTAAAATCTCTCTCTGCAGTGCTGATCGGTCATTAGCCACGGTTTAAAGGTGTTCTTGGCTGCAGCCCACCTTTTATAATAAGTTATTGTTTAGTGCTTTAGCTGCAAAGACTCCCTTGGGATTGATATTACTGATCCATGTTTACATTAATGTGACGGGATAGCTGATCATCAGGCTGGTAAAAGCAATAAAACATGCAGGGGTGCACACTTGAATTTCTAAATAAGCAGAGGATTTTTAAACCTAAGCTAGCTCTTTGTCACTGCGTTTCTGAGAGGAACGCAAGCTCCTCCCTCAACTAAACTGCCAGCCTTCGGAATCAGGTGCTTCTATATTTAACTAATCAATTTACCAAATTCAGCCTGACCAGGCTGCACATCCCATTCCTGACAGCGAAAGCAAAACACACAATAATCACGTGCTTTGTAATGCGTAGGGCTTTTGTCTTGTCCAAGATGAAAACCAGTGGAAACAATACAACTGAAGAATTAGCTATTATTATTTATGTCACTGCGCAAAATTAATTGTAACTAAAACGCCAAGTTGAGTGAATTCATCACGTGACTTCACTCGCGTGGCTCTGCTGAAAGTCAACATGGTGGCGGCACCAACGAAGGAAACAGAGAACGCAATGTCTCCGCAAAACACAAGCTAAAACATTTCGGATCATCTATGAGCGTGGGGTGGTGGGATACTATTCCGCAAATGTTGCTGCCATTTGATTGATCACGTACGAGTCAATACCATTAAGATCATATTGACAGTAGTAAACACCTAGAGAACAAGAAAGCAAAAATGTCAGGAACAAATGCAAAACACTGCATTCTGTGCTGAGAAACATAGACCTAGGTGCTGTGCTCAAGCCAGGGCTTTCATAGACCTAGGTGCTGTGCTCAAGCCAGGGCTTTCATAGACCTAGGTGCTGTGCTCAAGCCAGGGCTTTCATAGACCTAGGTGCTGTGCTCAAGCCAGGGCTTTCACAGACCTAGGTGCTGTGCTCAAGCCAGGGCTTTCATAGACCTAGGTGCTGTGCTCAAGCCAGGGCTTTCATAGACCTTGGTGCTGTGCTCAAGCCAGGGCTTTCATAGACCTAGGTGCTGTGCTCAAGCCAGGGCTTTCATAGACCTAGGTGCTGTGCTCAAGCCAGGGCTTTCATAGACCTAGGTGCTGTGCTCAAGCCAGGGCTTTCATAGACCTAGGTGCTGTGCTCAAGCCAGGGCTTTCATAGACCCAGGTGCTGTGCTCAAGCCAGGGCTTTCATAGACCTAGGTGCTGTGCTCAAGCCAGGGCTTTCATAGACCTAGGTGCTGTGCTCAAGCCAGGGCTTTCACAGACCTAGGTGCTGTGCTCAAGCCAGGGCTTTCATAGACCTAGGTGCTGTGCTCAAGCCAGGGCTTTCATAGACCTAGGTGCTGTGCTCAAGCCAGGGCTTTCATAGACCTAGGTGCTGTGCTCAAGCCAGGGCTTTCATAGACCTAGGTGCTGTGCTCAAGCCAGGGCTTTCATAGACCTAGGTGCTGTGCTCAAGCCAGGGCTTTCCTGAAGTAAGCTATTTGAAGTGAATTGCATACTTTTATCAAAGTGTTTCCTGTTTTATCCTGGTTATTGTAATGGCAATAAAACGCTAAACTTCAAGTCGGATTACTCTCACATGACATTGCTGCACTGTTACTAAACTGTTCAGTATGTTTTATATTGTTATTGTAATGCGAGCAATAAGATAAACAGGTCTTTTCAAAACACTGAAGACTGTAAATATGATTCTCACAACAGTGCAGGGCATTTGTTTTCTGAACTATTGTAATATAATTAAGTTTTCCTGCTATTTTTACCAGCAATGAGCCAAGCAATGTTTATAAAAATATAAATTATATGTTTGAAGGTTCTTCAGGTGCTTAACTTTCTATTACAGTAACAAGAGTCTGATTTGAAAATCTTGACTTTAATAATAAAAAAATAAAACAAAAATTGTGGTAGTATTTATTTATTTATTTTAACTATCAACATTATATTTAGGTTCAAATGCCATGTTTAATTATCAATACATTGATATGAAGTGGGACAAAATGGAAAAAACGGAAATTGGTCATTTTTGAAAAAGAGAATTTGCTATTCCCAGAATGGAGAATCAGTAGCGCTGCAATTGCAAGCCGCTTTCTTTAGTGCCATACAGTAGCTGTGCAGTCCCTTCGGTGAACATGCAGTTGAATGCTTTTCATCAATAGTTTTTTTTTCCACAGAAGTGATGATATTGAAGGATGTAGATCATTCAAGTTCGTCATGCAAATGTCCTGCAAGCATGCAAACTACCATTCTGTATAAGGAATGTAATTAAAAGTACAGTATATGGCTGTTAGTCGAGCTGGTTAGCACTTGTGAAAGGTAGCTTGGAATAGTGATGAAGTACTGTAATCCAGTGGAAGCACAGGAACCATTTAACCAGCCAGCAGTAGGATGATTATTCAGTAATCTGTTATGGTCTCATGCTAAAATTCTCAAAACAGACGGCCTTCATGAAACGCATTGGATAATCTAGTCTACTGCACTGTGTAAGCCAGTAGCATGTATCCCTTTCCGTGTTGTCCGATCTTGTTTCACATCATTCCTGTTGGAGTGAGGCTCCCTTATCGGCGCTGTGGTCAGAGCCAGCTTCAGGCTCTGTATTAAAGTTGCAGTGACCCACAATCCTGGATGATTGTTTACAACACTGACGTGCACTTTGCCCCTCTGGGCACTGTACTTGATTAGAAACCAGATACTGTCGGCTTTCTGGTTTGCTTGCATTCTGTAAAGAGGATTTCAGCTGTTGGCAATCTGTGTCATTTTAAAAGATTTTCAATCTTTGAGGCCTTATTGTCATCCTGCAATGTAATCTGATGTGGTTTCTCTGTTAAAACTACAATGTAATAAGTGCTCGGACGAACACCAGGATTTTCATATTCGGATATTCGCTCCTAATTTAAATATTCGTTCAGCTATTTGTTCGTTTTCAGAAAGATATAAAACCCATTATATTTCTCAGAATGCGGGCAGAGACAGCATAGCAGCAGGGGCAGGGGGGTGTGGCCCCTGTGTGTGTGCCTTTATTTTACAGCAAGACGTTACAATATGTAACACGTTAAAATAGGAAAATATCCCAGGAGTAAAGAATACGTTGTGTAGGCCTTAATTTACCCCAGTGAATTAACTACAAAACAAAGGATGTCAAATAGCAGTTCTAGTTAAATGTAGGAGGCTGTGTGGTCAAGTGGTTAAAGAAAAGGGCTTGTAACCAGGAGGTCCCCGGTTCAAATCCCACTTCAGCCACTGACTCATTGTGTGACCCTGAGCAAGTCACTTAACCTCCTTGTGCTCCGTCTTTCGGGTGAGACGTAATTGTAAGTGACTCTGCAGCTGATGCATAGTTCACACACCCTAGCCTCTGTAAGTCGCCTTGGATAAAGGTGTATAATAATAAAACGTTGTTTTGTTTATTCCTGAAATAAATAGTACATAACGTTGACAACGCATTTTATTAATTTTTTACTTTTTCATTCCTTGCCATTGCCGTTTCTTCACAGTAAACCGTGGCCATTGACACGTTTTCATAAAGTAATAACATGAGGTTTACTTGTGCCTTTTTATAGCTAAACAGGCAAATGAAAACTGAATTTTTAACTTTAAACACTTCAAATAAAACAAACGTGGAAATGGCATTGTAAAACAAAGGGAAAAAACCTAATTGTTTTGATTCTCGTTTATTATGTTCCACGTAACAAAGTCGCAACAAAAATATATAATATATACAATCTATATAAAAATCACTACACAACCTTTTCAGGAAGTTGGGTACTGTTTAAGTGAGGCATTTATTTGTATATACTAAATCTCACATACCACACAGAGCGCTTTTTCATTTTTTCATCAACTTCTGGTGAGACGGTAAATAAGTGCAAGGGATTTTGTAATTTCCAGCGAATACGAACATCTGATTTTTGTATCCGAATACACTACATGTGAAAAAATATTTATTCGGATTATTTGTCCCAGCACAAAATATAATACAAACCATGGGAAGTAAAACTAAATGTACACAAGAGAAGACAGGATCTCACCTTCTTCAAAAAAAGAAATCAAGGAAATGGCTTGAGTAGATATTCTAGGACTGTAAACACGGCTTCCTTTTTGTCATTTAAATTCCCCAGATGAAAACCCATTACGATTTTTCATTTCTTTGTCAAGGGGGTCCTGGACCGCTGCACTGTACATAATTTAACCTCTGCTTCTAAAGATAGTTGCTGCTTCTAGTGTTGTGTGATAATGACATTTTCAGTTATCCAAATTCCTGTGGAAATCCTCATACGTATGTATGTACCAATATGTGTTATTTTTATTACAGTCAAGAAAGTATTTTCCCTGCATTAACTCATAAGCACTTAGTAAGTGTGACCAAACACAGTTTTCATAGGTAACAACCATCTATTAATAGAAAAATATGTTTAAAAAATCCATAGTAGTGGAGTATGAAACAATGCCACACCCAGTAATACAGTAGCACTGTACAGTGGTAGAACTGGCATGGATTGAAACAATGCCACACCCAGTAATACAGTAGCACTGTACAGTGGTAGAACTGGCATGGATTGAAACAATGCCACACCCAGTAATACAGTAGCACTGTACAGTGGTAGAACTGGCATGGATTGAAACAATGCCACACACAGTAATACAGTAGCACTGTACAGTGGTAGAACTGGCATGGATTGAAACAATGCCACACCCAGTAATACAGTAGCACTGTACAGTGGTAGAACTGGCATGGATTGAAACAATGCCACACCCAGTAATACAGTAGCACTGGTACATTCCGTTTTCCCATCTGGACTGCATGGCATCGGCATGTTTTTTTTTTAAACCCAGAGAGATTAAGGGAAGAGGGGAGCGATATATGTTCAGCTGTGCCTGTCCATGCAGCGGAAACGCACCCTCTGTCCCTAGCAGTTTTAGATCTGAAGCACAGCCTGAAAACCAGTTATTTTAATTCACTTGCTAATCCTTGGCTGAGCACTGGAAGTTGATAAGTAGCTGTCTCTCTGTTTTTTTTTTTTTTTGCTATCAGTCCCTGACGTTGCAGACTGCATGGTGAACATCCATTAATGTATGTGCCACTGCAGAGCTGTACAGCTCAATTCCCTCTCTGATTCGCTGCAGCATCCCGGGGGTTCAGTCCCTGGGCCTGTGAGGAAGATGAATGGTTTTAGATGTGAAGGACATGAGGAACAGCAGCAGCTCCTCGCAGGAACGGCCCCTCAGAGTGCGCTGAGTACTTCAGCCTCCCCTTTGATCACAACTTGCTGTGACATTTTTACTCTAAAGCACTTGAGTGCTGTACTTTGGAAGCAGCTGGCTTCAAAGTGCAATAGCCAGGCTTGCGCGTGTCTCATCTTACTGGAACCCTTTTCCTGTTGAGGGAGTGTTCTCATCCTCCCAAGCTACTGGCAATCCACGGTCAGCAGACCTCTGTGAATCCCAAATCAATCAATCAACTGTTTGCATTCATTCATTCATGGATTGTAAACTGCGGTTACAGTGGATTGTTGTATGATCTTACCAGAGTCGACCCGTTTGACACACACACTTCGTTCGCTTTACTTCTTTACCTAAAGGGGCTTGCTTGTGTGTACCATTTTCATCTCATGCATTTTCGCCAGCATACACATGTTATTTATTCAGAGTTACTGCAGCAAGTGTTTTGAACCGTTCACCCTGGTATCTCAACAAATAGTATGCAGAACATGTGCAGGATATTGTCAGCAGTAATGGACTTCGCTTTGTGTACATACACTTTAAGTAATGATGCCAAAACATCCACCCCCACACACGCATGATTTGAACTTGAGGGAATAGAGATACAGAGAGCTGTCGCCATAATGCAGATATTTCATTTTATGTATACTGTATTACTTCAATTGATCAAAATGACTGCGGACCTTAAACAAGGGTGGCCTTTATTAATAATTCTATGCTTTACAAACGCTGCAATATTTTATTAAATTATATTAAGGCATTTTAGAAACGGTGCCATGAAAGACTCCGATCTGCAGCATTATTCTCTTGTGTGTTTTTGGGGCTTGAATACAGTACATTTACTGACAGTTAACGAGAGCCTATTAGGTAGGAGTTGGGAGGTCAGGGGAGTACTGTACCAGCGAATCAGGAGTGTGTATTGGTTGCTATGGGGCAGGACAAGAATAGGAGAGAGAACAGTAGTTGAGTGTGATTCAGTTGTTTTTCTTAACAAAAAATATTACCTCTGAATATCGGTTTGATTTCTGTTAAAACTAAAATATATCCTACTCGGTTATTTTTTTTTCCTCACTGTAATTTACCTGCTTGTTTGAAACTAAATCTTCTCATAGATAGTAAGCTTTTTTTTCTATTTTTTTTTTTTTTTTTAATATAATTGTACAGGACTGAGTAAAATTCCAATTGAATAAAAAACAATACAACTAAACCCCCTACCAGAAGATATCTTCAGCCAGCTTTTGGATAACTCTTAGAGTGACCGGCAAAACTCTAAGTTCCTCTGAGTTTAAGTTTTCACCATCCAATCTGACGACAAGGTAAACAGACAGCCTCTGTTTTATCCCTAGTTGTGTTGGCACTGAACTCTGCTGGGGAAAAAAGGGACGTGAAGGACTGCTGTGCTGTAAGTAGTTCATCTTGGGTTGTCTGTCGGAACTGTACTATAAAATAACATTTGCTTACTAAGGTGGGTGTACATTAGTTTGTATTACATGCTGGATTGAGGTTGCAGTCTCTTCGGGGGTGTCATGTACATAGGCAGAGTTGCGCATTTCTTAATTTTATTTTTTGAGCAGGGGTAAAAAAAAAAAAAACTTTTACGTTTCTTTATTGAGAGCGGTGTTTATTCGAGGCCGGTGTTTATTAAAAAGCTGATATCTGAGTGAGGCGTTAATTCGAGGGCGGGGTTAATTTGAAGTAATACGATATTCATGATAATGTAACTTTAATCTCACATGATAATATCAGCTCAGAGATGTTTCCTTTAAAAAATATTAAAAAATAGATACCATATCTATGTATCCAGCAGTGTGCACGTTTATTAGAACACCCCATTGCTTCTGTAGTTTTCATTTGTGGTGCATATGAAAACAAACCACTGTAGGCAAACTAGTGATTGTCTAATTTAATTGATGACTTTAATAAGCAAATAATTTAAAATAGTAAGCGGAAAGGAACACATAGATACAAATGGTAAAATGCATGAGACTTTTTAGAAGTTGTTTTAAGATGCCTAATTAAAGCACAAAGTGGTCAAACATTTTCACATGAGTGCCTATTGTTTTATATATCACAGATTTTACTGACCGAAAATTGAAATTCTGACACCCAGAGGTTTTCATGCAGGAAGATATATAAATGATACATTATAAATGAGCACAACCAATAATATTTACTGTAGGGAGACGCCAGACTTTCATGCAATAGCAGTTGATAGTTCCCTTAAGCTGAGGGAACACTAAGCCACTTTGGTTTCATGACACTGCATGGCTCACCAGGGGAAACTTGGGGTTTGATACAGCAAAGTTGCCTCAAACTAGGTCTCCAGTGTTCTTCTGGAACCAGGTTTCAAACGACTGTTCCTGAAAAAGTGGCTTTGTGTTCCCTCAGCTTAAAGCATCTCCGAAACGCTAGTGTGAACTTTCATTCTGGGAGTTCAAGACAGTTTTGTTTCAGGTGGTCAGCAAAGGGTTGCTGGGTCTGGCCAGGAGATAAGCCCTTGACTAAATAAAAGGACGGCAGATAATGGGTTTCCCTTAGAAGGCAATCGACTCGGAATTCTTTAAATAGGACCTTTATCAGCACTTTGCAAAAGCAATCTAGAATTAGCCCTTTCTAAAGACTGGAATGAGGTGGCAGTTAAGCAGCGCAGTGGGTAAACGTGTCCCTCGATGACCTTGGTCTAAATCCGGCTGAGGTAAGCGCAGTGAGTTTGGTGGAGTTCGTTTTGCAGACCCGGTCACCTGGGTGCATCTAGTGTGTATCAGTCTCTCGCTTTTCTTAATTTGCAAACACATTAATATAATTTAAAGGATTAAGAGAAATATGCAGTACAGTGCAAATACCATCTCCCCCTCAGATGCCTGTGCATGCCCTGTTCCTAAAGCGCTACTCATGCCCCCTTGTGGAAATATTTGACAACTGCAGGTGTTTCTGCTGTTTGTTTTATGTACTTTTAACACTTTACCATATATAAACAGCCAAATAAACAGTTTAATCCACTGCTTTATTTATATAGCAATCTCTAATCTCAACAGAATACACAGTGACTACTGTGTCTGTAAATATTTGCATGTGGCTCATAAATGCGTGCAAACAGAACAGAACTTCTTGCAGTATTTCACAATGACAGTGACACTAGTCCATTTTCCTTGCGTTTTTCTCGGGGGGTCTTTCTGTAAAGTAAACTCCTGCAGAATCTGCTCACGTCTGTATCTTAATTTTCATATCTCACTCCTCTACAGCTTCCTGTGTCTTGTCAATCTTGATAGCCCCCTGTGCACTGCAGACTATTGGATGACTGCTTTGTACTTATTGGCTGTACCGCTGGAACTAAGCAGGCAGTCTCAGAGCAATCTTTAATACATGTTTTGCATTGTAACTTTGTACTGTAATTCCCGTGCTTTACCATACCTATCAATGCTTTCTGTGTGAGCCTACACTTTACCATGCTTTCACTATGAACTTGCATGGGTACAGAGCTGTCCCTATTGACAACCCAATGACCTTTCTACTTGATGGGCTACAATAAAGTTGACTGGCTGTTCCTACGGCCATAGCTCCCATTAAGATTTAGTGTTGGAAGACTAAATAAGAATGTGGCTAAACACTCATAAATACCCAGAAATTTAAATCAGTGATAATCGGTCTCCTTTTGACCTACTGCTATGGCCAAAAGTTTTGCATCACCCTATAGAATTAGAACTAATTCTGCTTTATGAAGTCCATAAAAATGTGACATATTGAAATCGAACATGAAATACTGTACTATTATGGCTTCTGGTAGACTTTCGCAATATCATTTTGTAGTTTCTTTGATTTACATGATGTTAAATAAAAGATGAAAATGATGTTCAGACAGTGCTTTATTTTTTAATTTATTTCTTTTAAGTCTCAGTCCTAAAATCCTAAAGGGTGATGCAAAACTTTTGTCCCTAGCTGTAGTGCTGGAGCTGTTTTTTATTTCTCCCTGCAGTAAGAGCATGTCAATGGTTTCCCGTGCTGTGTGCACATCTATCTCGGCCCAGGTTCATTTGATTGGGGTTTGGGACGCTGCCGGCTGGGGGCTTGCACACTTTGTTCTTGGACACAGTGAACATCGTCCACTCAATCAGTCAGCCAGTCTCCACTCAGGGGCACTTCACTGATTGCTTTGTGCAGGCATGCGTCTTTCCAGACGGGCACAAGAGACCGACTTCTTACACACTACTGTAGCATACTGTAAAGTAGGTACTATACAGCTGCTGAAAGGTACTAATTCTCACATTTGTATCATGACATACAGTAGGCAGATACAAACAGTCTTTAAGTAATAAAATCTGACTCTGGTATTCTAGTGTTGACTGCCACATCAATAAAGAGACAATTTGTTTTTTTTTTCTCCTGGTTTTTTTTTTTTTTCCAAACTGTCACTTGAACCAGGTGCTCACCTGTGTATAACACCCAGTAAACCCCAGAATGTATTATTTTCAACACAAGTGAACGAGAGAAGCACTTGGAATAAGCCCCCACCTGGCTCCGATAGCTGATGATGTGTATTCCCTTCCCACTGCACTGGAAATACCCCCGTTCTGTCTGTGAATCTTACACTGCAGTACAAAGTGATTGAGGGGAGAGCTCTAGCGTGCCTGTCCAAACACACAATACAAAACACTGTGCAGTTTATTATTCACACTTGGGTGAACATCTTCCGGCACAGCGCATCACTTCAGATCATTTCAGTCCTTAACAAAGTATCCCTAGAAACAGATCGGGAGGCATTCTTCATTCAGATGCCTTGCAAGCACTTTTTACATTACATGGCAGCGCTGTCATTTTCAGTACCAGCTCAGTGTATTCATGCTGTCCTAATCCTTTAGGCTTTGCCTCTCGCTCTGGAAGGTTGTTGACTGGGGCTGCATGGACTGTTTGCTGACATGCTTGCTGATCACTCAGTTTCCAGGGAATGATGGGCTAACAAAATGCACCATTCACTTTGCTTTTGATATTTTTTTTTTTTTGCCAGTTTGTTTACTTGTCTCAATGTGCATAGACATTTGTTTACTTCTCTCAATGTGCACATGTGTTAAAGATCATTTACTCTACATAATGAAACGGTTATCATATAATTTTGTTCACTGATACGGAACACAAACTACGCTGCTGTCCAGTGGAGCAGAGTATCCCAGTGCAAATGGGCCAATAAAACTAAATGCCAGTTAACACCACTTCTGCCCTTTTCAGTTTTATCTGCAGCTGTTATTTATTTGGCATACCAGAGGATATGAATCCTAACTTAAGATGTTTTTTTGTGATTGCCAACATCCATTGTTTTAGTGCAGCAGCTTCTAAAAGGTTACACTTTTATTTAGTTTTTTTTGTTTGTTTTGGTTTTGTAGCAGGTTTCAAATGGGGAGGAGGCTTGTGCCCCTAGAGCTAAAATGACCACTGGGGAATGCAAACAGATTGCTCTGTTCTGAAGGGTGCACAGGAGTCTGAACTATGGAAGATAGGCCCATCAGATTGTGTGGTCTGTAAATTCAGGATACTGACCTGCTTTGAAGCTGAGCAAGGGATTAGCAGTTAGGAATTAATCTAGTGCCCACCTCTCCATTTAGTTAACATTGAATGCACACACACACACAACCCCCCAAATAGAAACACCTCTTCAATACACTGTTCAGTATGTGATTGCTCACTACATGATGTTCAATACACTGTTCAGTATGTGATTGCTCACTACATGATGTTCAATACACTATTCAGTATGTGATTGCTCACTACACTGTTCAATACACTATATAGTATGTGATTGCTCAACACTATACAGTATGTGATTACTCGATGCACTATGTTCAATACAGTATGTGATTTGCCCTGCCTGCAGTTACTGCATCCCATATAGACGTCCCCATCATACAATTGATAGTTTCCGAAACATATTATTAGATTGCCAGTGCATTAGCCCCCGCCCCTCCCTTCTCTGGCTCTCTCTAAGAATGGTGTTCTCAGCAGTGCATAAGCCCCCGCCCCTCCCTTCTCTCGCTCTCTCTGGTGTTCTCAGCATTGCATAAGCCCCCTCCCTTCTCTGGCTCTCTCTAAGAATGGTGTTCTCAGCAGTGGGTAAGCCCCCGCCCCTCCCTTCTCTGGCTCTCTCTCTAAGAATGGTGTTCTCAGCAGTGGGTAAGCCCCCGCCCCTCCCTTCTCTGGCTCTCTCTCTAAGAATGGTGTTCTCAGCAGTGGGTAAGCCCCTGCCCCTCCCTTCTCTGGCTCTCTCTAAGAATGGTGTTCTCAGCAGTGGGTAAGCCCCCGCCCCTCCCTTCTCTGGCTCTCTCTCAGCAGTGCATCGCCTTGTCTGAGGTTTTATTTTACATTAACCGTTTCATTAATCTGAAGCCATGGATTTAATCTGGGGGTTTTAAAGCCATGTGACTTGAACTGTAACCCTGTGCTGTGTCAGCTCGGGTTAATTCCCTTTGGGAAAGCTGTTTTATTATTGTATTCTTTAAACAGTGGACTGTTTCAATGTGTTGAGTGTTCCTAGGAAGGAACGCTATGTTTCCTTGTTACATAGAGACCCATTTACAGCAATGACAGCAGCTACTGTACAGTAGCAGTACTGGTGGTTGGATATGAAAGTAAAAAGGTGGTTCTTTTGTAAGTGATACAGAGACCAACCCTGGTGTATGATTCTGCAGTATAGTACAGCATGCGTTTCTTGTTCTTTTTATAAAGCACAGAGCTCTAATCAGAAAAGTGTTCTTGCTGCTTTTTTAATCGTGAGGCGGCACTACTTCTCAGTTCAATGGATTTTAAACTGCAAAAAATTCATCAAGTATACATTCTAATTATCTACATGCTTTTTCATTACAATACTTACAATTTTCCCCAATACAAAGTGTAGCTGTTCATTTCTCATTTTACAATTGTTCATTTTGTTAGGACTGGCAGATTTTAAGTTTGTATTACAGTAGATAACCTAGCTACTAATCTTTACAGGGGATTTTATTTCAAATAGTGAAGCTGAAATTGACACAGTGGGACATGGTGTTTTGCACCAGTGTAAAATTTGATCCCATAGTTGTTGTTTTTTTTTTAACAGTCTTCAATATTAAAGGAATATGAAACTTAAAAATACAGAGTAACACTCCTGAAATAGCACACAAGATAAAGCTGTCTGAATAGAGCACACTAAATATAAACTTTGCACAGGCATTTTATTTCCAAACATAATCAATGGTTTACTGTTCATTGCAGTAGATGCTGCAGTATTAAAAACATTTCTTTATTGAAAACAACAATTGATTATGACTGTTCCGGATGTTTTTTGTAAACGTTGGCAGCTTTAAGCCTCCCATCTTGCGGTGGCTGTGGATTCAGCAGAGGCACGTTGGCACAGCTCAGCTCGCTGTCTGTAAATGACGGGTGTAATGTGTCACTGCCTGTGGTACACATTCCGGGGTGAGGAGTGACGGACTGCACACGGGTCCTGTTACTGTGCCACTCCAACTGCTTTGTCAGAGCCAGGCACTGGATACAGCAGAACGAACTGTCTCCAGAAAAAATAAATATCCACACAGCCAATTGTGTTTATTATTTATACTGGATAATACAGCACATGTATTAGAACATCCCATTGCTTCTGTTGATTTGGATTTGTTGTGCATATGAAATCAAACCACTGTAATTGAAAACCTTGGAAAATTGTCAAAATAGGCAAATTCAAAATTGTCTAATTTAATTGATTCCTTTAATAGGCCACACATGCAATTAATTTAAATTAGTAAGAGAAAAGGAACACATAGCCACACATGGTAAAAGTAGCTCACTATAAACTACAGTAGTAATAAACTAGCAATGCTGGACAGGCTGTTCCTGAATGGAGGCAGCCCACAGGGTCTGGTAGCGGGTACTGTGCCAAGACCCTGCAGAGTGTGAATGAACCGCTAAGCTGTGTGTGAGTGAGTGACTAGCCATAGTGATGGGAGTTATTGCCTGGCCTGGGATCATTGTAGGATAGGGCTTCCAAACATTAGCATGTCCACTAAACATGAGCAAACTAAAGTGCACAGCTTTTACACTGTTGTAGAAGTGAAAGCAGTGCTCCCACATGCAGAGGCTCCTCATAAGTGCACAGCTTTTACACTGTTGTAGAAGTGAAAGCAGTGCTCCCACATGCAGAGGCTCCTCATAAGTGCACAGCTTTTACACTGTTGTAGAAGTGAAAGCAGTGCTCCCACATGCAGAGGCTCCTCATAGTGCCTGAAAGGTTTTAAATATTAAAATCAACAGTTCGGTGGATGATTGCTTAACGCACTCTGAAACGTCTTGATAGGATGGCAAGTTTGGTGTAGAAGCCAGGTGAATAGGTCATTTAGAGCTTCATTCACAGCAAAGTGTATGACCAGAATCTCTGACCAGAAATGACCAGAATTTACAACTGTTACAGAGTATCACATTACAGAGTATCACATTACAAAATATCACATTACAGAGAAGAGCAGTTATAAAGTACAGTACCATCAGTAGCAAATAAGATCAAATTCAGATAAGCACAAACTGAAGAATACAGTGAATAATTACCTTTTGAGAGCGGGTTCGACTAAGAGCAGTTAACTTTTTATAGTAAAAAGTATTTGCTTTTGCGAGTAAAGTCCAGTAAGGTATAAAGTAATGGTAAAGTAATAATGAAAACCTCTATTGATTAGAGCTGGCTGACCATTTCATCCTGGAAACATGTTTATGTGTGCATTCTTTATGCTGATGTGTAACCCACTTTGGTAAATGTATCTAAAAAAGCAAGGCTTTCAGTGGATTTATTACTGTACTTCTTACATAATGGAGCCCCTGTACTTACATGCAGTGTAATGTGGAACATGGAGAACACTTCATACAGCCTACAGTATCCCAAGAGAAGAGCTTCTGCAGTTCTACTGAACAGTTACAACGCTCTGTATCACAAGCTGGCTGTCCATAAATCACAGTTCAGTTTTCACGTTACAACACAGCAGATTTAGGTCATGGGGATTCACTTTGTCAGGATGCTTACTGATGGCTCTATTCTTCTTTTGATTGGATTTTTTTTTTTTTGCAGACATAGCCGCTGATGTACAGTAGGTACTAGGAGGCTGTGTGGTCCAGTGGTTAAAGAAAAGGGCTTGTAACCAGAAGGTCCCCGGTTCAAATCCCACCTTAGCCACTGACTCATTGTGTGACCCTGAGCAAGTCACTTAACCTCCTTGTGCTCCGTCTTTCGGGTGAGATGTAGTTGTAAGTGACTCTGCAGCTGATGCATAGTTCGCACACCCTAGTCTCTGTAAGTCACCTTGGATAAAGGCGTCTGCTAAATAAACAAATAATAATAATAACATGCTGCTGGTTTTACCAGAAAATGTAGCAAGACTGTACATTTTATTACATAACAATTAAGTACCAGTTAGTAGCTTAGCAAATTATATTCTATTTTGATCCCTTTTGGGTGGTCAGGTCTTATGCTGATTCTAACCAGCTTAGTCAACTACTCTGGTGGTCTGCATATATTATTGATGGCTTTGCATAGCTGTATTCCTAAAGGATGGAGGCTGGCTGGTCCTGCTGAGATGCTACTGTAAGTATCCCTTGTAGTAAGAGGAAGGATGCCAGGATTTCTAATGCAGGGTTGCAGAGGGATTCAGTGTCTGAGTTGAGTTTTGAACCCGAGTCCCCAGCCCTCTGACTGGATCTACTACACTCCCTCTGACTAAGCGTTGTGTTTTAGTTAATTGCAGTAAAATGTTATCTGAGTACGCAGCAGTGAACTTTGGTGAATTTCTCAATTGCAAGGCTTCTTGGTGTTGTTGAGAGGTTGAACACTTTAGCCTGTGTGCAACCCCCAATCTATAGCCACTGTAAATATTCATATTTAAGACAGCTTTTCATAGCACTACAGTATGCTTTGAATTCTTTAGTACTGTACTACAAAAACACCATTACAGTAGTATGGTTCCTTTCCAGACTGAAGGATCATAAAAGCAATCCCAGTAAGTGGAGAGGGACAGGATACATTTCCTGGATGTTTTTACTTTTTGTTTTTTCAGTTTAGATATACTTAGAATCATAAGTCTCTTGTCAGCACAGCATTGTGGTAGCTCTCTCTCTCTCTCTCTCTCTCTCTCTCTCTCTCTCTCTGTTCTTAAACACTCTTTCACTGTGTACTGTTTGTAAATCACCCCACTTCCCATTGAAATCAATCTTAATCCAGCATAAACGATGACAGGCATGTTACCAGGATGAACAGATTGGGGGAGGGGCTATAGAGATTGCCGTTTCTCGTGCTCTATATTTAGTTGGCAACTCTCTTCTCCCCACACAGCTGGCACTTCCATTCACGTGGAGAAAGGCCTGTGCTGTTTCCACTGTCCCCGCTGCTTACTTCAGTTCTTCAGTTGGGTTCTTGTTTGCACGCGAGCGGCGCTGTGTGTGTGTGTGTGTGTGTGTGGTTCTGGATTATTTTTCTTGCTGCTGAAAGACTTGGCGATGCAAGGCGAGATGGTGTGCCATGGTGTGCCGGCCAGGTCGGAGTCACCTGCAAGACTCACCTGTGAGGCTACAGTGCTGCGGCCCAATCAGATTCATCACTTCTACTTTCTTCCTCTCAGGGAGCAGCCCATCTACAGCACACGAGCTCACGTCTTCCAAATCGACCCCAGCACCAAGAAGAACTGGGTCCCGACCAGCAAGCACGCAGTGACCGTGTCCTACTTCTACGACAGCACAAGGAACGTCTACAGGATCATCAGCCTGGACGGGGCAAAGGTAAGCAGACACCCTTCTGCATTCCGGATGGGTAATGGACAAAGAGGCACTAACGATTGGGGGGAGTGCGATTAGGAGTAGTCAGAGTTGAAATGGCATGCCCTAGTTTTTGGAACCTTGCTTTTAAAATTGCACTGGCTGTATTTCCACACTGATACGGCATTCACATTGTGAAAGAGACATCAATGTTGATTCAAAATGAACAGATTCTCTTGTATAATGATTTGCAGTTTTTTGTTTTGTTTGCTTTTTCTAAATTCAGGTTCATTACATAGCTATCTTATAGCTATCTTATTGCTGTCCCATTGCTATGCTTTTATTGTGTTGAGATAGCTTTTTTTTTTTTTTGTGGAAATCATATTGCTGTATTTACACCATGTGTGGCTCATGTGCTGCTGCTGGATTGCCTGAATGAAAGTAAAATGCCAGTTACAGTAGTAACACAGAATTGAGTTACAAACGCATCTGTTGAATACGTGGTTGGTGGTGATGTGGCGCTGCACTGTGGAGTTATGCCATCGTGTTGTGCCTGCTTTACTTTACTGTATTTTCTTAGTGTTGTATCACGACAAGCAGGGTTTGTGGTGTGGGTTACTACAGTAACTAGGCTGAAGGAGGGCTGTGGTGAAACGGTAAGTCACTCAATGGGGGGTGGAAGACAGATCACAGAAACATGCAAGGTGAGATCGGAAGTTGTCAGCTCATGTCAATAGGTGCAGCGTTTTATACAATAGTGTGTTTATCAGATTGTGCAAAAGGAATGTGTTTTGTACTGTTTTTTGGCAACTTCGTATGTCAAAACACAATGTATTGTTTTTCAAAACCTGATTGCCTTAGAAGTGGTGTGTGATTTTTGCATATAGGCACATAAAGGATTTTTGGTTTTTCAGCTGGAAAACACTGCGTGGTAGAGTATGTATTGTACTTTAGTAATACTAAAAGATGCTTAGTAATATTCTTTGACAAAATATGTCCCAATAAGAGTGGGCTGTTCATGACATTTTTGTATTTATTATTACACCATGTATTTATTTATTTATTTATTTAAATTAAGAAATGAATATGTTCAGAAATGACGCTTGCATGTTTAGATTTAAAGGGTGTTTTTCACACTATGGAGGTCGTTGGTCTATGAGACGATACTGGTAATCTGTGCTAAGAGAGCAGTGCTGTTGGCAGGTGGAGCTTGTGTGACAGAGGCTGGGATTCCTACTGTGGGGTTTCACATTCCAGCCCCTGCAGAGCCAAGGCATCTGCTAGAAGACTGTGCTGTATATTCCTCTTACAGAGCAAGCAGTTCTTCTGTGAGCTAAATATTTAGTTACAGTATGTATTCATGTATATAACATATGTTGACAGTACAGGGTTTTTAATATCATATTTTTTATTTGAAACTTTGCAGGGTTTTTTTTGTTTTGTTTTTGCTTTATTAAAAATAAAAATAAAACATTTAAATAAACAAACAAAAAAATGATCTTGGAACACCAGGGGTTATAATTCATAAACATACATAAATAAATAGTAAATCTTTTAAAGAAAGAATCATACAAAATTATGAAAAATTGGTTATTTTTTGTGAAAAAATATATATATATATATATATATATATATATATATATATATATATATATATATATATATATATATGATTCCATCCTTATACTACTCGTAAAGTTATGGTTATGTGTAAAAAGCAGGACTAAATGAAGAAATCAAGCAGAAAACTTCACTTTTAAAATCGGTTGTCACTATTCTTCAGCTCTGGCTAAACGCTTTGCATCACCCGATTTCACTGATTCTGCTTCATGAAGTCGAATGAAACCTGCTCAATAATGTTACATTAACATATTGAATTACACACCGCTTTGTAGTTTCCCCATATACTTAACGAAAAACTGACAAATTGAAAAATCTAACATGAAATACTGTACTGCTATTGTGGCTTCCGGTAGACTTTTGCGATATCATTTTGTCGTTTCTTTGATTACATGATGTTCAATAAAATATCTAAATTATGTTCATGTAGTTTTTTTTTTTAAATGATGTCTCAGTCCTAATTGTAGATGACTGTAAACTCTTTTGGCAGTAGCTGTGCACACCTGTAATTGAGCCCCACCTATCTGTTCCCTTTTACATCCTGTAAAATACCTAGTCATGTGCAGATCTACAATCCAGCATCTCACAAAGCTTCTGGTCCCTGGCTCGAATATTTCACCCTTCTTCGCTATGAAAAGGGTAGGTGTACATGCGTTAAACTAGCCCTGCCTTCTTTGAGGTAAAAAGGGACTTTACTGCCCAACACCTAGGTTTCAATGACAGTAATAACATACTGGAGGCTGCTGTTTGGAGCTTAATAGCACTTCATAACTCAACACCTTGGCCATTATGCATGGCAACAGATTCCATTTCCTTGAGTTATTATTTGTATTAATGATGTTCCTCTAATGCCGTAATTGCACATGGAGGCACTCCATAGCTTCAAGCAAGAGTGCCTTTGCAAGAATGAGAAAGTAAAACAAATGGCCTTTCCTATGAAGTGGCCTCATTATTCAGTTCTGTTTTATGTGAGCTTTTTGATATAGTTTATCTGCAGTCCTTTCTTTCTTAATGGAAAGTGCTGTGAGCAGCTCCACAGGCATTGCAGGAGATAGTTATTGCAGAGGTCAGCCACCTGACTATGAATGAGTACCTGGTGTACACTGGGCAACCTCTGATGCCACCAGCTCTATGTGCACCATTATCTAGTCTGTAAAATGTAATACAGCACACCCTCGCTATACGCCCTTCATTATAACAAACCTTTGGCTATAACGAACCTGGCCCCTGGACCCTAAATGTAAAAAAAAAAAAAAAAAAGGATAATATAAACACACGCTGTCAACATCCTGGTCTGTACGCGCGGGATGCCACCTCCGCAGTGAAGTCCACTCTTTTGTCTTAATAAATAATACACACTGTGTAACTATGCCTCCAAAACGAAAATAATTTCATGTTGCAACAACGCTGGAAACTATATTGATCGTTTGAAAAAAGGAATTACGCTGGCATAGGCATATCTCTGTCGTGAATATAGGTTGTCAAAAAGCACTCTGTTTTTTTGGCTTGTTCAGCAACCATGTGGCAAAGCAAAATTGATTAAAGAAAAAACAACAAAAACTTGATCTGATGAACTTTTCATGTCAGACTTTTCATGTTGGGTTGATTTCAAGATCAGTTTGGGATTCTTGCACGTTGGATTAAGATTTGGTGCACTTTGAAACAATTCATGTTGGATTGATTTTGAATAGAAGTTCAGCTTCAATTTGGAATTTTTGCTTTTTGTTCTGTTTTAATTCTTTAACAAATAAGATAAAGCAAAGGCAGAATACTGCATACATGAGACGACCAGGTACATGTAATTCTGCTTTTATTCACACTCTCATCTCATTAACTTACTCCAACAGTTCATCGTTCATTTTGATTGTCCTTTCGCTGTAACAAACCCCTCGATATAACGAACAAAAGGCTTGGACCCCAACAGCTTTGTTACAGCCAGGATGTACTGCATCGCTTTCGTCTGTAATCTACAACCAATGGCAGGTCCTCTGTTTCTGCAGTTCAGTTTTAACACCAGTGCCACAATCCTTTGCACTGGTCACCCATCAACAAGGATTTTTGCCAGCACAGCTGGGTCTCACAGGGTCACAATTTAAATGCTGGTTTTGATATCAATCAGCTTCCAGTTTTAAACCGGGCTGATTTAAAGCGGCTTTCCCTGGAATAACTTTTAGAAGCAGGAATGTATGTCTGTGACTACAATAGGCTTCAAAGTTAAAGGGTTAAATTGTGGAAGAATTTTCCAAAGTAAGCTGCTTTGTGAACAGCGTGCCGATCCTATCAGGTGCTGGGTTGAATAGTGAGCTGTGCTCAGGATGAGAAGGCTGGTAATCTCCCTGTGCCCGGCAGCAGGGCATTAGCGAGGAGTTATGCCGACACACTTGTTAACCACGGTCCTCTCCGTTATTTCCGAACGTTTCTTCATTTCATCAAGCATAATGAGCTGTGCAGCACAGCCACCTGTTTCCACACTCAATCACAAGGTGACCCAGCTGAATAAACACTCAGAGACAGCAGCACACTGCAATCACACTGATGTGTGTACTGCATGGCACACTGCAATCGCACTGATGTGTGTACCGCATGACACACTGCAATCACACTGATGTGTGTACCGCATGACACACTGCAATCACACTGATGTGTGTACCACATGGCACACTGCAATCGCACTGATGTTTGGTCCAGTGGTTAAAGAAACAGGCTTGTAACCAGGAGGTCCCCAGTTCAAAGCCTACCTCAGCCACTGACTCATTGTGTGACCCTGAGCAAGTCACTTAACCTCCTTGAGCTTCGTCTTTCGGGTGAGACGTAGTTGTAAGTGACTCTGCAGCTGATGCATAGTTCACACACCCTAGTCTCTGTAAGTCACCTTGGATAAAGGCGTCTGCTAAATAAACAAATAATAATAATAATAATAATACCGCATGGCACACTGCAATCACACGCTGTTTGTACCGCATGGCACACTGCAATCACACGCTCTTTGTACCGCATGGCACACTGCAATCGCACTGCAATCGCACTGCTGTGTGTACTGCATGGTCTAATACCTAAATAAATTCAAGTTCCCCTTGTGTGACACTTGTTTAATGAATACAAACATGGCTTCTGCTACAGACCAGATTTTGATTGCACAGATTACCTGGTGAAACAGTACAGTGTAGGACAGAGGCTACAAGACTAGTAACACAGCTTAACTTCATGACTCAAACAGCAGCACTATGAAGATCTGAGCCGTGCTCGACTTAGGGGAGAGAGACGGAGGGTTCTTGCATCTACCTCGCTGTGATTAAAGCCATATCTGCACAGTGCTTTTTAATGGGCCTGAGCTGACAGATCTGCAGTAAATATATCATTAGGAATCTGTCAAAGCACAGCAGCATGCCAAAACACCACTTTTATGAGGTTATGACAGAAGACACAGCACTATACAAAAATGATGTTGCTGCTTTATTACACTTTCCCCAATACCATTTATTCCCCAGCCTAGCTTCCACACTTTTCCTGGTCGGGGGTGATGATTCTTTTGTATAAACTAAAGGAACGTTCAGACATCATTATGTAATTGCCCTTCAGTCCCTGCAGTTTCATTTATTTGTCTGCCAGGCTTGGAACAATATCTGATACGCAGCTGTGAGATTATAGTCCTGGTAATTTTAAACGAATGAACCAGATGATCTCATTTAGACTCCTCGGCAGAAGATGGCCACTGACATTAATCCATCTCCCCTGAGGGACTCGCAGTTTCTCTGTTCATTTTTAACATTTTCATTTTTAGTGAGGTTGGTAACTCCAATAAGGCCAAGGCTTCAATACTTTTCTAACCCCTCTGTTGTTGTGGTTGTTGCTGTTTTAGATTTGACCAAAGTGAAGCTATTGGTTTATACGTTCACTTCCCCACCTGGGCCTTGCACTATTTCTGCGAGGGCTGTTTTGAAATGGTGTGGGGTTCAGTGAGTTTCCTATAAGCACATTTTTTTCCTCACAATTTTGTACTTTACCTTGATATAGTACACCTTGTGTCCCATGAAGCCGCATTTGGTATTCTGAGTGCAATGGTCAGGACTAGTAAGAATGTTAATATGCTAATCAGAAGTAAAGTGTTTAGGGTGATCCCTGAGTAAAGGCAAGGCCTTGTGGTGTGCAGGGCGGCTCATGCAGTCTGGGGAGCACAGGGGATCCTTGAGTAAAGGCAAGGCCTTGTGGTGTGCATGGCGGGTCATGCAGTCTGGGGAGCGCAGGGGGTCCCTGAGTAAAGGCAAGGCCTCGTGGAGTGCAGGGCGGGTCATGCAGTCTGGGGAGCGCAGGGGATCCCTGAGTTAAGGCAAGGCCTCGTGGTGTGCAGGGCGGCTCATGCAGTCTGGAGAGCGCAGGGGGTCCCTGAGTAAAGGCAAGGCCTCGTGGTGTGCAGGGCGGCTCATGCAGTCTGGAGAGCGCAGGGGGTCCCTGAGTAAAGGCAAGGCCTCGTGGTGTGCAGGGTGGCTCATGCAGTCTGGGGAGCGCAGAGGGTCCCTGATTAAAGTCAAGGCCTCATGGAGTGCAGGGCGGCTCATGCAGTCTGGGGAGCGCAGGGGGTCCCTGAGTAAAGGCAAGGCCTCGTGGTGTGCAGGGCGGGTCATGCAGTCTGGGGAGCGCAGGGGGTCCCTGAGTAAAGGCAAGGCCTCGTGGTGTGCAGGGCGGGTCATGCAGTCTGGGGAGCGCAGGGGGTCCCTGAGTAAAGTCAAGGCCTTGTGGAGTGCAGGGCGGCTCATGCAGTCTGGGGAGCTGAGGTTCACATCCTGGCAATAGTTAGAGCTATACCACACAAATAAGATTGCAGACACTTCTCACTGCTAGAAACCTCAACCCACAGCCTTAGAAAAGTGCTTTTCAGTTTCCTTTTGCACAAAGCCTTCTGACCAAGAACAATCTCCATGTTTGTGCTGAACTGCATTGGATTATGAGTTGTGGCCCAAATTAGCTACTCATGTAATATTGACTTTACTCATATGCAACTCTTTGTGTTTTGATTGTTGTTCTTCCTGTATGTGTAACACTCAAACTGTATGCTATGACATGCAGTACAAGATTCTGGTTTTTAGAGGTGGCAAAGATGTGAATGAAATGTTTTCATGAATCCATGTATTTACTCATTCATGAATACAGCGTATTGGCAGAGGGAAGAGGGATGGCCGTTGCTGTTAATGTCCTGCCAGTAGCTTTAAGGTGGGCTCAGGCTCACTTGTTTCTGTTCAACCTGGCTACTGAATTCTCCTCCTGGGATATGCCGTGTTCCACTGGTGACCAGTCTGTTTAAAAATAAATAAATAAATGGAAAGCACCTCTGAGTGTGGAATGCTGAAAAGCCAGCTGGCTCATTAGTTTAATACACCCACCTCCCAAGCTCCCTGTTCAAATCAATGCCAGCATGATGTAAGCAGCAGCACAGGCCCTTGCATACATTGATCGCTTCCTCTTTACCAATCGATACATACGTGGGCTCAGTTGGAAAACAGTTTAGACCAAACTCATCCCTTGAGCCTTCTGCCTACAACCTGGAATCGTTCCGAGCGCTTTTGTGCTGAAGTAGAAATAAATGCAGCTAATGGGGGGTGTTTAAAGGAAGTGGTTGTGAAATATGTCTGTAGCCACTTCTAAAATCAAAGTCATTTCAAAAATTTACTGTGAGGGTGAAAAGGAGGGGGAGCTGCTGTTGATAGGATGAAGGGGGGGGTGGTAAAGTAGCATAATATGGGACCTGCTCATTTGGGATATATTTACTGGACAAGAGGACGCCCTGCAGTGATGTATGTAATGGATGGATGGATGTTTGGTTTTAATATCTAAAAAAAAACGTTGTCATACTTTTTACTCTGCATTAGGGATCCAGCAGTAGTGATCTCTAGATTAAAATGCAAGGTTTCTTTAAACTTTGCCCAGAATTCAATTCCAATTTTAACTGAGCATTACAATTGTAAATGTAAATTAACAGAGCAAATCTGGAACAACGAGTTTGTTCTGCTGTGATTTTTTTTTTTTTTTTTTAAAGTATAAGGATCGAATTAACACCATTCTGCTACCCTTAATGATGTCCTGTGAGCATTTCTGATATAAATACCTACTGAGACATGAGACCAAGAGAGGCAGAGCTGGACGGCCGCACGGGTGAAAGCATCACATGACAGCAAGTGCTTATTGATTTAAAATCAATATTCTGCATGGCCCAATGCCACACTGGGAGCACCAGCATGGCGTCAGTTGACTGTGGCTCTTCAGTGCGCTGTGGCATGGAAAGGTTCAGGGAGATCACCAGCTTCTCTTTATTGCCCAACCCCAGGGAAACACATCTGAATCTTTCCTGATGATTGCAGTTTGATCACTGTAACCTATTCCTCCTGCAGTTGCATTTAGAATAATACTGATTGGATGCAATGAATTGCAAGGTGATTCGTATGAAAGGGGCCTGGTGATGTAGATCACGAGAGTCGAATGAAGAAGTTCTGCTGTGTCCTCGTTTCACAGTAGAAGTTTAGTTTTCATCTCCTTGTTTCACAAAGTAATATCTAACTACAGTATTCACAAACAACTCTTTTTAGGGTGTTGGGTATAAAATAAAAGTCAGGAATTTCACCCCTCTGCAGTACCTCTAATAATACAAATATGTTAAACGTGACTCTCTTCCACTTTACCAACTGGATCGCACCTTCTCCCAGAATATCCCGTAAACGTTGCATTAGCCCAACGCTGATCGTGAGCTCATTGCTTCAGCATACCCTGATGAGTGTGACTATCAACAGACGCGTGCTTGTGGCTGCTCACACAGTGTGCACTACTGGATGGGATGAGAATATCCCCAGGGGTGTGGCTGTACTGGATGAGATGAGAATATCCCCAGGGGTGTGGCTATAGTGGATGGGATGAGAATATCCCCAGGGGTGTGGCTATAGTGGATGAGATGAGAATATCCCCAGGGGTGTGGCTATAGTGGATGGGATGAGAATATCCCCAGGGGTGTGGCTATAGTGGATGAGATGAGAATATCCCCAGGGGTGTGGCTATAGTGGATGGAATGAGAATATCCCTAGGGGTGTGGCTATAGTGGATGAGATGAGAATATCCCCAGGGGTGTGGCTATAGTGGATGGGATGAGAATATCCCCAGGGGTGTGGCTATAGTGGATGACATGAGAATATCCCCAGGGGTGTGGCTATAGTGGATGGGATGAGAATATCCCCAGGGGTGTGGCTATAGTGGATGGAATGAGAATATCCCCAGGGGTGTGGCTATAGTGAATGAGATGAGAATATCCCCAGGGGTGTGGCTATAGTGGATGGGATGAGAATATCCCCAGGGGTGTGGCTATAGTGGATGACATGAGAATATCCCCAGGGGTGTGGCTATAGTGGATGGGATGAGAATATCCCCAGGGGTGTGGCTGTAGTGGATGAGATGAGAATATCCCCAGGGGTGTGGCTATAGTGGATGGGATGAGAATATCCCCAGGGGTGTGGCTATAGTGGATGGGATGAGAATATCCCCAGGGGTGTGGCTATAGTGGATGAGATGAGAATATCCCCAGGGGTGTGGCTATAGTGGATGGGATGAGAATATCCCCAGGGGTGTGGCTATAGTGGATGGGATGAGAATATCCCCAGGGGTGTGGCTATAGTGGATGGAATGAGAATATCCCCAGGGGTGTGGCTATAGTGGATGAGATGAGAATATCCCCAGGGGTGTGACTATAGTGGATGGGATGAGAATTAGGGCATGGGGGTTCCACTTTTTGCTGTATTTTTCATAGTGGCTTTTTTTAATTAATTTTTTTATTAAACTTTACATGGTCATTTTTATTTAACAGTGGATCCCTTGGCTTAACTGAAGTTAAAGATCCTGCAGGGTAATATACTGTTATGGTATCCCAGCTTCTCTATTAGTGTCTGTATAAAAGAAAGTGCTTTAAGATGCAAAACAAACCTTTTTTTTCTTGTTTAATTTCAGGCAATAATAAACAGCACCATCACTCCGAACATGACTTTCACAAAGACGTCCCAGAAGTTTGGCCAGTGGGCAGACAGCAGAGCTAACACTGTCTATGGACTGGGATTTTCATCAGAACACCATCTTGTGAAGGTGGGGGTTTTGTTTTTTAATGCTCATTATTGAAAGATGAGGAGCTCCTCTTCCCTTTCAGCTGATGTGTAACTATGACATAAACTGTATTACTAAGCCTGTAGGCAGCTTCAGATTTATGTTCTGGTACACCTTCTTTTTTTTGTTTTATGAGTCAGACTGCACTTAGGAGTCCTCATACTGTAAGTGCCTGGGAAACTAACACAATAAAACTGTTACTGTGTATTACACTTTGGAAAACATAGATGAGACGGTAGGCGTACAATAAATGCATAATTTCCCCACCGCACTTCTAGGTCTTGAACATTACCAGAACTATCTGAATTCCTTATTCGCAGTGTGGGAAGTAACTGAAGCCTTACTGAGCACTCTTTTCTGGCGAGGGTTGTCCCCCATTTTATATGGGTCCATTACTTTGATTTAGAAGCACTCCAGTGCACATAAGAGTGGATCGCTATTGCACTCGTAACCCAGTAAATCTAACTCCTCTCACAAATTGTCTCTCTGGGTTATGTGCATGCCGATGTGTCTCAGCAGCTAATTGTGCTTTGAATGAACTCTGCTTCTGTTTGTGGTCAGTGCCAGTGGATCATCCACTTACTGCAAATGAAGTGTGTTGAGGAGGATGGTGACTAGGCAGGACCTGGACACACACAACCTCAATCAATCAATCAAAACCTTTATTCATCCAGACGAGTCATTGAGAACAAATTCTCATTTACAATGAAGACCTGGCAAGAGGCTCACACCACCTCAGCAAACAACTTAAACCACAATAAATAAGGAGTAAAAAATAATCCTAAAACAAAACAAACTCAGCAGCAGCATAGCAGGTACAGATATCAGTCATCAATGAATCGACCCTACGGCTTAAAGCAACCTCACAGATGAACTTTTCTAATTGCAACTTTTGTTGAAACTTGTTCCAGTCATCTGATAATGCCTGCAGAGAGCTATTATGTTTATTGGTTTATTGATGGACTTTACTGGTCGTAATGCTTTGCATGCTGGCCCGTGTGTATCTTTGCTCCCATGAATCTGAGAGTCATACTTAAACTGCAGCCTGATGGAAACGTTGCTGTTGCTGGTGCCTGACGACACTCCATTGGAAAACATGTCTGTCAGGCACCCTGGTCAGATGATGGGCAGGCAGACAGGAAGAAGGCAGAAGAAACAGAAGTGTTTAAGAACAGCTTGCACAATTGTATTTACAATAAAGGCGTCTGCTAAAAAAACAAATAATAATAATAATAATACAATAATAAAGAAAGGACCACAAGATAAACCAACTCTTTCAAAGCTGTCATGCCAATTCCAATATGTTATGTGGTATAATTAAGCTTTTCACTTTCTTTGGGGTCACTTGTATCAACACTGAACTCTCTCCAATCCTTCCTCTCTTCCTCTTCCTCCCCTTCCCCCTCCTCCTAGCTTCCTCCCACTCCTCTCTCTCTCTCTCTCTCTCTCTCTCTCTCTCTCTCTCTCTCTCTCTCTCTCTCTCTCTCTCGGAATTCAAATGGGCTTTATTGGCATGACAAGTCATTCAAGCATTGCCAAAGTTAATGCTGTAAATATGCCAATATATATATATATAAAAAATAACAGTAAGAATAGATTTAAAGGCCTTTACTCTGCACTTCAAATGAGGTGGCAGCCTGCAAGCTATTGTGCAGAGATACCACCAATATCATTTTACTACCAGTGTTAACCGCCCAAAATAAGTTTTTGCAAATCCAGCTGCCAAGATCAGCACCATATTTAGTATCAACTTTTAATGAATGAAATGCATGTTGGATTTGTCGAGTGGCAACATCGCCACTATACTTTTCAAACCAATGCTGTCAGGTGTGCACTCAGCTTGCATCAAGGGGTGCTAACCAAATGCTGGTAATGTGATTCGAATGACATGTGGCACTAATCTGTCTTGGTGCCCTGGTTCCACTTTCATTATGGAAAAAGGTCTGTGTAGATTAGCAAGTGCACTTAACAAAGGCCGAGCTACAAAATAGTCTACACCATCAAGATGTGATATCTAAATACACATAAAAAAGAAATGGTTAGCTCTATACAGATGTGATATATAATACCTTCATTTTCAAA
The DNA here is from genome assembly GCA_030684275.1 of Acipenser oxyrinchus oxyrinchus. NCBI lineage: Eukaryota > Metazoa > Chordata > Actinopteri > Acipenseriformes > Acipenseridae > Acipenser > Acipenser oxyrinchus. Next base: position 102,410,286 of record CM060247.1, read on the forward strand.
TAAAGCCGTGATTATCTTTATGATTTCCCCTCTCCTGGAAATAAGTTTGAGTTTTTAATGTTTTTCGATAAACTGTAACCTTTAACATGTGTTAGTTGTGTATTTGTGACATGTATGCATGAGTGTTCTGTCATTTCAACAGAAGATCTAGTAAAAATGAACCTGTTGTGTCTTGTAGTTTTCAGAAAAGTTTTCGGAGTTTAAGGAAGCTGCCAGGTTAGCGAAGGAGAAGTCTCAAGAGAAGATGGAGCTGACCAGCACTCCCTCTCAGGTAAAGGCTGTGGCAGACCCAGCAACTGTACAAAGATCTTCAGTCTGTTCTCGGATTTTCTCATTATCAGCAGACCTTTAAAATCTCTGGTGCAATCTTGACATTCTGTGTACAAGTTGCAGCCTTGCACACTGTACCCTCACATACAATGATGTGTAAATACTGTACAGGGCAAAGCAGCTATGGTCTCTCTCACAAAACAAACATCTGCTGTTTCCCTCCTGTACACATATACCTTGGTGAGAATCAGTTTTCTGGAACTGTTTTTTTACTATATCTTCAACATATTCCCTGCTTTTCTGTTGAACACTTTATAAATACATTCCTTGAATAATGGAAGGTGGTATTCACTGTGCTGGTACAACAATTGAAGGACTTTGAAATATATCAGTTGTCTCTGATATGACACATGATGATGACATCACCAGAACAGATGTAACAGACTAGAAAGGAAGGCTACAAACCTCTTCTTCTATGTCAGAGTTCTGAAAAGTCAACTTCCTAAGTCCATGGTACTAACCGAAGCATTAACCCCTCACTGTATCTGGTAGTATTGGGGATCATTGAAACATACAGTTCAATTGATGCAGAAGGAGCGTTCTTCCTTTATTAGAGAGAGCTGCACTGTACTTTGTGTTTGTAGAGTGTGTTGACAGTGGACAGTGCAGGAAATGACATTTAATAATCAGACAAGAATAATCGTTTTTCGATTCTGCTGCTTAATGAAATTGTAAACTGACACTGATCAGTAATAAAGAATACTACTCTGCTTCCTGAAGCAAGCCAGCTTAACAGTAAATACATGAAGCAGTAATGATGTACTATGTTTTGATATCGCAACAGGAATATCATGGAGGCGTACGTGTGTTACCTGACTTTCATTGCTAGCTATATCTTTCATTGTAAGCTGTATGTTAAATGTCGTTCATCCCGTTTTCATGAAACCTATCACATTTCCTTGTAAAGTGCAGTACCCTCTGCAGTAAAAATCTACGACCTGACAAATAATTACATTTGCTCATTGAGCCAAAATACACAAGGACCATTTCCATGCTATTAATCATATCAAGCCAGTGCTGTAATCTGCTCTCTTTAAAAATCATAAGCCAGCTATTGCTTTTCCAAATAACATATGATTGTAGATTGTAATTAATTAATAAAGGACCTACAAACAGATCCCATGAGGAGCCTGAATCCATTTGCAGTGTAATGGTATTAAAGGACCCAGGCGGCTCTTGTATTAATTCAATCATTTGAATTGCGGTTCAGTGATTGCTTGCAAAGCAGTTTAAGCTGACCGTGCTATCAAAGGTGCTACGGTACATATGTGTTGTATTGTTGTTACAGTTATTGATTTAAAACAAGTAAATGCCCTTGAGTTTGCAGAAATACAAATTTCATAAGATTTGTCTTACATTTTTTTCTTGTGATTTAACTAAAAGTTTCGGTCTGTCAAAAATAGCCATTAGCCACGCAGTCTTAAGTCCTTCTGTAACATACTGTACAGACCAGCCCACTAATGCACAAAAGAAAATGAAAAAACTCAAGATTTGTTTTCCTTTTTTGTTTTAAAGGAGTCAGCCCCAGGGGATATTCAGTCACCTCTGACCCCCGAGAGCATCAATGGAACAGATGATGAGAGGGCCACTCCAGACTTGACCCAGAACTCGGAACTGAGAGCTGAACCTACCCAGAATGCACTATCCTTCACACACAGGTAATTCAGAGCAAGTCGAGTAGGCCGCATGAGCTCCCAGGTAAACCACAGCAAGGAAGGTGTTGTGGGCAGCTCTGTGATCTCTGAGCTCTCCTCTCAGGGACAGGGCCATTCCTGCAGCTAGTATCGGTTATTAGAACTTGCTTTGATATTTTAAGAAAGAGGGGAGGGCTGATTTGAGGAAGTTCATTCACACTGGTGTTGATTTTTAAATAAGCTTATTGGCTACGGAAAGCATCCACCTAAAAAAAAGCGAAAGAGAAACGGGTGTTTTCACTCAACGCAGCTTTTGTTTGGGAGCTCAAGGCTAATAAATATGGCCCACCTGGTTCTAGTATCTCCATAATTTCACAAAAGAACAGAACTCATTATTAGAGTGGAGATATTATTTTGTAGCACCAGCTGTTTCTGTTCTGTGTAATAACTAAGGCTGCAACTGGCAGTATTTTTTTTGCCAATATTAGGTTGGCATTGCAAAATAAACCCCATTGACGCCCCATACTTGATGCTTTGATTCAACTGTTGCCAACACAAGCCCAGCATTTGTTATATCTCCGTGAGCTTCAATGTGACTCTCAGTGCTGCCAACTGCTGGATTCAGTCAGACTAACAGTGTTCTAGATGAGAACTAGGCAGATTAAATTAAAACTTCCAAGGGCACTGCTGGGGTGAGTCGATTTGAGGTTTGGTTTGGAAAAAAGATCTTTTCCTCTTCAAGGAGTTCCCTAAGTACCTCGTGCCTAGCGACCTAAAGCAGCAGCAGCACACTTTGGAACAATTACTTGATTCAAATTTTAATAGATATCAATGAGTTTGCAGACCTCCCAAAACATGCAGGTTAGGGATGAGGGATGAGTGATTAGGGATTTCTCAGACCTAGTTGATGGCATCCATGGGGGTTGTCTAACAGGTAATGTGACTGCAGCTTCCATGGAGAGTCCTCCCGTTCACACTGTATCTTTCCCACTGAGGTCAGGCATGCCCCTTTACAGTGACGTGCAGGGAGACTGGAGCACAGCTGGATTGCTGGCTCAGCATACTGTATCTGTCCTAGATCTAGTCAGACAGATAGCCGGCTAAAGTGTGTTCCTATTAGTACGAGTGATACAATATTGGACCCAATTTTCATACTGTTGGCACCAGTGCAAGATCTCTGTAAGGAGAAAATGTTATAAAACTGCATCTGATTTACTTATCATCTTTTAAAATAACTGCAGGGCAGTATAATAAATCATAGGTTTGAAAGCATGCTATGCCAGGCATTAGGAAATACGCCTAATGGCAGGGAATTGGCTGCAGGGATGACAATGGTCACTCACTACTGACTTTGCCTGTGTCTGTGATTTGAGAGGCAGAGATAGACTCAGTCCAGACATACATTACAAAGCGGAGAGGAATCTATCCCATTATATGCACATCTAGGTGTGTAATGAAAGCCACTTCATGTTGCGCCCTTTCCTACAATCTTTACCCTTCAAAATGAGATTTTTAGTAATAACCTGGAGTCAGTGACATGCATGACGGGTCACCAGTGAAATATTGCATTTGGGGGGAAAGGTAGCAACACTGATAGAATGTTTACTTGCAGCAGACAAGTGATGTGCCAGTAATTCTAAGAAACGTAATAATGCAGACATCCTACACGCAACCTGTTAACTTATTATAACACGCCAGCACCAAGCTTGTTCTGAGGAATTAAAACTTTTTAAAGCTGTGCTGTATATTCTGTGCACAGGATGGCATCCGTACACAAGGTACGAGATGTACTGGAACTTTCTCAAATCCTTAACACTGATATATTTTGGCTCAAAGAGCGAATCTGAGTCTAACAATCTCCTTTTAATATAACATGAAGCAATGCAGCCAATCCATTTTAAAACCATTATTTTGGTTGCCATTTTAAGTGTGGAAATTAGAATGGCATGATTTAATGAAATGTTGTTACCAGGAAAGGTTATCCAGCATGATCAACAACAAAAACTGCTCTCTCTTCTTTTTTTCTCCAATAAAAAACATGACATTTTAAATTCGATCCTGTATTTTTTTTTTTTTTCAGACAACTGTTTAAAACTTGTCGAGTCTGCTCCATTTAAAAAAAACCGAACAGAGACGTCGTCATTTCGGGTTTCAGGAATTAGACTACTGTCTGTGTCCTTGGTTTGTGCTTGATTTAAAGTTTCTCTTCAATCGCAATATTAACACATCCTGACAGCCCTTCGGAGAAGCTCTGCTCCCCAGTTATGCATCATTATTGTTCAGTGTGTCGCATGTACTGCGGGTCCCAGTCGTACCGGGGGTTGTGAAGATCTACAGTACGTTTGGACAGTACTGCCGGCTTTCCCAGTTTTATACAGTTTACAGAAAAAAATGTAGTTGTTAATATACATTGATGCTAAAGGTTTATTATGTGATCTTGTATTCCATGGATATGTTCTAGATTTGAACTGCATCTTGCACTCTTTCTATTTGACACCAGTTTGAAATATGTTTTTACTATATTGTAGTACTGTGCTTGGAGGGTCTTGTGAAGTGGTTTATACTGTATGATTGCTGTTGTTGACTGTTTCTGTATATTTTGCTGTGAGTTTTTTCAACATTTTCTATACGTTTAAATAAATAGAATGTCTTTATATTAATTGCATTTACCTCGACAGAGTCTATATTTATAAAAACCCTTTTCTTGCTTGTATGCAATACCAATATTTCAGTTGTAATATCTTTATTCATTTTTCTGGCTATGTATGTGTTTCTATTAAATAATATGTTATATCGGTGGATAGTTCTCAAATAACATCGATTTGTTCTGATTTATTCAAAATGTGTTTTGTTTTGTTTTTTATCACTATAAAAATACACATCCTTAACAAAATATACTTTAAGAAAACTACAATGGCTTATTACAAAAACAAAGTTGGGAAATGTTTTCATTCTAAAAATGACTTTATTTGTAATAGATGTAGGCACTGTGTTATGGCAGACAAATGATTGTATTTAAAGTAAACATTCAATTCAATGCATTCCTTCACCGTGGCCCTCAAAAAGCATATACAAAAGGGTAGGAACATTAAAATGGTTTTGTTCCTCTGTTCTGTGTCATTCATTTACCCGTTAGAGGCCAGAATGTGTGTGGTCATCTTTCATATTGACTTCTGCACAGAGCAGAGGGAGAGTGTTACATACAGCGACAGCCACAGGTTTTGCATCGCCCTATAGAATTAACTCATTTTGCTTCATAAAGTCAAATAAAACCTGCTGAATAATGTTATGTTAAAATATTGAATTACATACTGCTTTGTAGTTTTCCATATACTTAACAAAAAACAGATTTCGAAATGTCACATTTCAATGAGTCTAACATGAAATACTGTACTACTATCATGGCTTCCGGTAGACTTCTGCGATATCATGTTGTATTTTCTTTGATTACATGATGTTCAATAAAAGATCTAAATGATGTTCATATAGTTTATTTTTATTATGTCTCAATCCTAAAATTCTAGGTGATGCAAAGCTTGTGGCCTCGCTGTATATATCACACATAAACAAAGTGAAGACTGCAGCAGTATAGCAAGAGTGAGGGAAGGGAAGGGAAGGGAGAGATTGGAGAGGCTATGGAAGGGAAAGGTTCCTGAGCTGGTCCACACAGCGCAGAGAGGGTGAGGATAGCAGGGAGTTAAATACACCACACATTACCCCTGTGTGAGCTGGAAGGAGAAGGCTCATTGGACTAGAGTTCACTTTAGTCCAAGGTTAGTGATAGTGGAAGCCTGTGAAACCAGCCTGGCTTTTGTTGTTCTGCCGCAGTATCCAGCTAGGAGACGCCTCCCTAACATTCACATGCTCGCTTTCCTGTAGTCAGCATGCAGGCTGTTCTCCCTGATCCCAGGCAGCACAGTGCTTTTAGTACTTTAAAATGAAGACATTGCAGTGTAAAGGGTGTGCTCCATGATGTCACCCAGGAAGAAATCCACAAACTCTACACCCGTACTGGCTACTGCTGGAGAACTGTTAAATACAAAGATCTGTTTGATTGCAAAAACAACACGATCATCATGCAATAGACACCATCAAGTAGTAACAGAAATACCACATTTAACATAATCCCCATCCAATTCCAGAGCACATCAAAAACTCTTTCATATAAGCCTCTGATTGATTGAGAATCAGGGGCGGCGTCCCATGTTGTACTGTGAGGTGTTTGGAACCCACAACCCCACACCTTGTTTTCTGCACAGTTACATACAGGCAAGCAGAGTGCAGTGATGCTGGGTCAGGTGGGATCAAGGTTTTGTAAGGGCATGTACCTCAAGCCATTGTCAAGTACCTGCTTGCTACTTTCCCTGTCACCCCCTTTTAATCGGATGGCTTATTTTAGGAGCCTTTGCTCCAAAACACCTTGGGGGTGCACTCAGGTGACACCCATACCCTAGTGATCACTCCCCCTCAATCAATCAATATCATGATCACACATTACAGTGTTATAACCAGTTATGAAGCAGCGTGGACATGGCTCCCATTGCCTCATAATGCCATTCCACTAGCAAATGGAACTGTGGCTCCCTACTGATGTGTTATTAGGGGGCGGGGCACTGTATTTAGGCAGATTGAAAATGTTGCTAGTGTGTGTGCAAGGTACTTGTGGCAAGCACATGCTCCAGCTTGACAAGCCCACTCTTAACCAGCTAATAGTTATACCCCAAACAACACTTAGCAATATCAAGTCCAGATCCGAATGACCACAGACAGGCTTTACATGGGGTTATGGGAGAATCAATCAGATGTGTTTTAGCTCCCTTTTTAGCTTGTTATTTGAACACAAGCATTTGTCTGTCCTCATACAACATTTACCTAGCAAATTATTACAACCTGAAGCATTTACCTATTTGGTGGATCTGCAGTTTTGTTGCAAGCCATTCTTTTTGAAAGTGTTTTCTTCTTCTATTCTTGGTGTAAGTCTACAGGTGTATCAGAAGTGTGTAGTGGACGTGGAGTATTGATAGAATGCAGGACTGTACAATTTCAACTGACAACCACAAACTAGGATACAACTCATCTGTGATCACGTATATCCTGTTCAAGGAAAGCATGCCTTGAAGAGCAGTCCATTGAATAATGACTTTTTAATTTTCATGAATACCACAGAGCTGCCTAAACCTAACCCTTAAGAGCATGAATACCACAGAGCTGCCTAACCCTAACCCTTAAGAGCATGAATACCACAGAGCTGCCTAACCCTAACCCTTAAGAGCATGAATACCACAGAGCTGCCTAACCCTAACCCTTAAGAGCATGAATACCACAGACCTGCCTAACCCTAACCCTTAAGAGCATGAATACCACAGAGCTGCCTAACCTTAACCCTTAAGAGCATGAATACCACAGAGCTGCCTAACCCTAACCCTTAAGAGCATGAATACCACATACCTGCCTAACCTTAACCCTTAAGAGCACGAATACCACAGACCTGCTTAACCCTAACCCTTGAGAGCATGAATACCACAGACCTGCCTAACCCTAACCTTTGAGAGCACGAATACCACAGACCTGCCTAACCCTTACCCTAAAGAGCATGAATACCACAGACCTGCCTAACCCTAACCCTTAAGAGCATGAATACCACAGACCTGCCTAACCCTAACCCTTGAGAGCATGAATACCACAGACCTGCCTAACCCTAACCCTTGAGAGCACGAATACCACAGACCTGCCTAACCCTAACCCTTAAGAGCATGAATACCACAGACCTGCCTAACCCTAACCCTTGAGAGCACGAATACCACAGACCTGCCTAACCCTTACCCTAAAGAGCATGAATACCACAGAGCTGCCTAACCCTAACCCTTAAGAGCATGAATACCACAGAGCTGCCTAACCCTAAGCCTTAAGAGCATGAATACCACAGACCTGCCTAACCCTAACCCTTGAGAGCATGAATACCACAGACCTGCCTAACCCTAACCCTTAAGAGCACGAATATCACAGACCTGCCTAACCCTAACCCTTGAGAGCATGAATACCACAGACCTGCCTAACCCTAACCCTTGAGAGCACGAATACCACAGACCTGCCTAACCCTTACCCTAAAGAGCATGAATACCACAGACCTGCCTAACCCTAACCCTTAAGAGCATGAATACCACAGACCTGCCTAACCCTAACCCTTAAGAGCATGAATACCACAGACCTGCCTAACCCTAAGCCTTAAGAGCATGAATACCACAGACCTGCCTAACCCTAACCCTTAAGAGCATGAATACCACAGACCTGCCTAACCCTAACCCTTAAGAGCATGAATACCACAGAGCTGCCTAACCCTAACCCTTAAGAGCATGAATACCACAGAGCTGCCTAACCCTAACCCTTAAGAGCATGAATACCACAGACCTGCCTAACCCTAAGCCTTAAGAGCATGAATACCACAGACCTGCCTAACCCTAACCCTTAAGAGCATGAATACCACAGAGCTGCCTAACCCTAACCCTTAAGAGCATGAATACCACAGAGCTGCCTAAACCTAACCCTTAAGAGCATGAATACCACAGAGCTGCCTAACCCTAACCCTTAAGAGCATGAATACCACAGAGCTGCCTAACCCTAACCCTTAAGAGCATGAATACCACAGAGCTGCCTAACCCTAACCCTTAAGAGCATGAATACCACAGACCTGCTTAACCCTAACCCTTGAGAGCATGAATACCACAGACCTGCCTAACCCTAACCCTAAAGAGCATGAATACCACAGACCTGCCTAACCCTAACCCTTAAGAGCATGAATACCACAGACCTGCCTAACCCTAAGCCTTAAGAGCATGAATACCACAGAGCTGCCTAAACCTAACCCTTAAGAGCATGAATACCACAGACCTGCCTAACCCTAACCCTTAAGAGCAACTTAGTAAGATGTGAAATATCAGATTTCAATCTTCTTTTTATTTAGACTCACTTTGCATCATTGTCTGCTTCAGTCATTACATCCTGGTGACTTTTTAAAAGTCAGAAGTGTAAAGCACCCCTGTAGCCTCAGTAGATCTCTCAGGAACATGTCTAACCTCTAAGTACAACTGGTACACCAGAGTGTTCCCCAGAACCTGCCCCCCTGCAACACTTGCCTCTAGTGGATGGAAGAAATCAGTATCAAATACCACTTTGAAAAAAAAAATGATTTTTTTGTATCCACCCAGGACATTATTATTATTATTATTATTATTATTATTATTATTATTATTATTATTATTAATTAGTCAAGCGACTTACAGAGTAGGGGGTGAACTATGCATCACAACAGCTGCTGCAGCATCACTTCCAATAGGACCTCGGCTTGACGTCTCATCCAAGGAACATGATTCGGAGAGCAATAGGGGTGCTTTAAACTTTTTAGTTGTAGTTAAAGACCACCAGGATATGATGACTTAAACAGAAAATAAAACAAAGTGCACCTGAACAACAAGAGCAATACCTTAGTTAAGATAACTGGTCATTTATACCCATGCCGAGTTGCTCTGTAGCGTCTCCTACAGCAGCGTTTCCCAACCTTTTCCAGCCCAAGGCACACTTGAATAAATAAAAAATTTCTACGCCCCCCCCCCCTTATTATTATTATAAACTAAATTTCCTTTCAATGTGAACTCTGAGCTTGCCTCGATGTGCACAGTCACTTTATCCTGGCAGGAATTGATGACAGTGAAACTCTGAGCTCCTGCTTAACCAATCTCAGACGTTCTGTTTGTTTGTTTTTTATGTAAGTCAGACTTGAAAAACTTAACTCGCACAGGTAGGTTGTCAAACATGGCAACAAAATTGATATGTCATGGTCTGAGACTACTTGGTATTCATTTGCAGCAGTCCACCAGAATGTGTCCAACGGCATGTCACCAAATGTAATTTTAAAACTGTGATCCGTCCTTAACTCGGTATGTTGCTCTTGCGCCATTATGGAAATACTCTTAGCGCTTTCCATTGCAGATGAACTCCAAGGATCACGGACCCAGTCGAAATCTTCAATATGAACTGAAGAGAAATAAAAACGAAATTTCTCTTCAAGACTTTTCAAATGCTGAGAAATTACATTGAACAAAACACTAGTTGGATCTGCTGAATTTTGCTACATTTTCACGCCAGAGAGCTAGCTTAGATCTAAGCCCATGCAGTTTATCAGTGCTGGGAGAAGGTTCTAATTTCTTCCTTGCATTTTCCTGTTCAGATCGTTGAAATATCAGCCAGGTAGGCAAGCTTTGAGCACCGTGCTACATCAACAATCAGGAGCACCATGCTACATCAACAATCAGGAGCACCATGCTACATCAGCAATCAGGAGCACCATGCTACATCAGCAATCAGGAGCACTGTGCTACATCAGCAATCAGGAGCACCATGCTACATGAGCAATCAGGAGCACCATGCTACATCAACAATCAGGAGCACCATGCTACATCAGCAATCAGGAGCACCGTGCTACATCAGCAATCAGGAGCACCATGCTACATCAGCAATCCGGAGCACCATGCTACATCAGCAATCAGGAGCACCATGCTACTTCAACAATCAGGAGCACCATGCTACATCAGCAATCAGGAGCACCGTGCTACATCAGCAATCAGGAGCACCATGCTACATCAGCAATCAGGAGCTCCATGCTACATCAGCAATCAGGAGCACCATGCTACATCAACAATCAGGAGCACCATGCTACATCAGCAATCAGGAGCACCGTGCTACATCAGCAATCAGGAGCACCATGCTACATCAACAATCAGGAGCACCATGCTACATCAGCAATCAGGAGCACCATGCTACATCAGCAATCAGGAGCACCATGCTACATCAGCAATCAGGAGCACCATGCTACATCAACAATCAGGAGCACCATGCTACATGAGCAATCAGGAGCACCATGCTACATCAGCAATCAGGAGCACTGTGCTACATCAGCAATCAGGAGCACCATGCTACATGAGCAATCAGGAGCACCATGCTACATCAGCAATCAGGAGCACTGTGCTACATCAGCAATCAGGTCCGCGTGTGCAGATTTCTCCAAAGGTAAGAAGGTTTTTAATTCCTCTCTCAGTTCGTACAAACCTGATAAAACTTTTCAACAGGAAAGCCAGCGTACGTCCGTGTGCAAAAGCAAAGTGTGAAGTTCTCCTCCCATATCGTCACACAACAAGGAGAAAAGGCATCTTTTCAAAGGCTGTGCTTTTATGAAGTTCACAATCTTTATTGCTCCGTCCAACACTAATGCGAGTTCTTCAGGCAATGCTTTGGCCACAAGTGCTTCCCGGTGCAGAAAACCGTGGGTCACCAGCACATCTGGGTTTTATTCTTTGACCATGCTTACAAATCCTTTCACCTTCCCTGTCATTGAAGCAGCCCCATCTGTGCAAACACTCAGTTTTTCCAGTGCAGTTCTTCCTGCTCTCCCTGAATATTTCTTCTCCAGTTGTTTTACCTGGCAGCTGTTTGCAAAATAAAAAAAATTATTTTATACAATCTCCGTCAGTGAACCTGATGTTAGCCAAGAGCTGAGCATGACCACTGATGTCTGCTGACTCGTCCAGGTGCAATGTAAATTTTCAATTTTCAAATTCAGCAGACATGTCATCAGTGTGGCAACTTACCGTATCGTATGAAAGGGGAAGCTTTGCAATTTCTTAGACAACATCTGAACCTAACATTACTCTTACAATGTCTTTGCACGCTGGTAAAATTAGACTCGTCGATTGTATGTGGCTTTTTTGTCTTCGCAACAAGCTCAGCGACCAAGTAGCTTGCTTCCAGCACTTTATCAGACACCGTTACACTGTCTTTCATCATTCGCACCTGTTTTTCATTTTGATCTTTCAAACGCTTGAAATAATCTTTATCCTTGTCGGCAAGAGACAGGTGCTTGGTTGTAAGGTGTCGTTTCAACTTGGCACCATGGCATGATTTGAAAGTTTCTCCCCGCACACGAGACATAGCGAAACAGAGCAAGATGGTTCAGCAGTAAAAGAAACTCCGTAAGTCATGTGCTTGTGCTCACGTTCAGCTTCGTCGCTGCAAGTAGATGTGGAGGCATCAGAATCTTTTCAAGTATTTATCCATTTTCACTCCGGTCTATTCAAAAATCACCACTGCATTGCACGACCCGTGAAAACTCCTCCTATTACCACGTGAACACAGTCACTAGAGTGTAGCATCCGTCTCACGTCTGTACACCTAAAGAGTACACAACACTTTGGTTCCGTCCACAAAACTAATTTATATAAACGATAAGTTTCATTTATTCATTTATTTATTTTTCTCATGTGTGACTTTTCCAAATTTTTTTTAGACTGTTCAGAATTTGTCAAAATTCCACTCCATCTTATCTTGAGTACAGATGCCACCCTGTGCATAGAATGGAAGGCAGAATTCTAATGTTAATAAACTTTTTAATGTTTAATAGTAGTTCCTGAGTGCAGTCTTGGATTTTCAGATTTATAATAAGTTAATACATCATGTGGAGGGTGTCTCTTTTAATAATGAGAGACACCCTCCACACAGAGTATTAACTTCTACCATGACTCAGGGTCAGTCCTGGAATGTGTGTGTCCTGAGCGCCATTTTGTTTTTGTGGAATTGTTTACACTAAAGCAGGCCACAGTAAACCAGGACACCACATTGCTGAATCAGAAAGCTTGAAGTTATGAGCATGAGTTATTGAAGGAATGTCTTACTGTTCCAGATTGTGGTTGGCTTCTTCACTAGTCAAGAAGTGTTGTACCGTATGCATGGCCAATTGCATTGTTTCATTGTTGTGAATTAGGGCCTGCTGTATATTTCATTTGTATTCATTGTTTCAATAGTTAAAGCTTGGTGTTGATGCTTTGTGAATTGGGGCCTGCTGTATATTGTGTTTGACAGGGAGGTGAAATTGGAACCAGATGAGCATAATCGACTTATCTATGTTCCCTGCTAAATGTCTCATTTTGTCTTAAGTGTTTGAATGTGGATGTTATTTGGTGGACAATCACAGACTTCATAAAGCCTTATTTTGATTCTGCTCCTAATATTATTCTCATTTGGCGGTGATTGTATTTCCTAATAATTGTAGCAGACGTTGCAGCTTTAAGCTCTGGCGCTGCTGAGCTAGTGCTGAATAATGATGAAGAGGAGCCTGGATTTCATGCTTCGGGGTCCAGTTTCAGAACGCTCTGCTATGATTAGGCCACTGCGTGCTGAGTATGGTCATGAGCGCTAACCTTTATGAATGTTTTACTTTAAGCTGAAAGGGCCATTATATCTACAGAAGAATATCTACAGCTATGACCAAAAAAATTTGCATCACCTAAAAAAAACTATATGAACATAATTTAAATCTTGTATTTAATATCATGCAAGCAAATAAACTACAAAATGATATGGAAAACTACAAAGCGGTATGCAATTCAATATGTTAACGTAACATTGTTCAGCAGGTTTTATCGACTTTAGGGTGATGCAAAACTTTTGGCCATAGCTGTATATGCAGGACGTGAAGCGTCGTTCTCCCATTTGACTGTGTGAAAGCACCGCCTGCTGCCACCTACTGTCCACTTCCAGAATAACATCACCCTCCCATTCACATTATATAGAGCCTGGAAACTATTTGAACAGTCAGATAGCTTAGCACAGTGGTGAAACCACTAGCAAACCACTGACATCATTTTACAATACCAGTCAATCCTTAGATATAAATAGAACAGCAACAACTAGACAGCCAGGTGTCTTGAAATGACAGGCAGTGGTATTCCTGTGATCCAGTGTTTAGGTAACCAAAGCCTCCTTCATCCTTTAGTGCGTAGTGGTGACATTGTTTATGCTTGGGTTACATAAGGAATCATTGCTTTGTTCTGAAACACCTTTCTGCATGTTCATGAATGGTTTCTCCTTTGTCAGTATACCAGTTTGCATTTGTATATCTCAGATTGATGCAGTCACATGCATGATCTGTATGCCTTGCATCCTCTGTTGTTGTCAATTTGGTATCATCACATTTCATCTAATGTCTTGTTTCACTCCCTGCAGGAACATCAATGGAGCTGTACCCACCATACTGACACACATGCACCTTGTCTCACCAAACCAAGAGGGGTAAGAGAGAAAAGCACACTCCACCGAAATGCTTACCGGGCTCAAGCGATCAACACTTTGGCTCATCTGTCCTGTGATATAAATATCTATGGCTGGCCACCAGAGCTGTAGAGGAGCTTCTGAATTCAGGCCAAAGCAAGATTAGCACAGATTGCAAAATAAATGTATATCTGATCAAAATCATTGCACATGAATGAAGATGACCATGCTGAGATCAGCTGTGTTACTCATTGCACATGAATGATGATGACCATGCTGAGATCAGCTGTGTTACTCATTGCACATGAATGAAGATGACCATGCTGAGATCAGCTGTGTTACTCATTGCGCATGAATGAAGATGACCATGCTGAGATCAGCTGTGTTACTCATTGCGCATGAATGAAGATGACCATGCTGAGATAAGCTGTGTTACAGATACAAAAGGTCGAGTTGCAAAAAAAAAAAAACAATTATTTAAAAGTATGGACTGAGCTCAAAACTGCTGCAGCTGCATTCATGCCCTGCTTGATGCATGTGTTCATTCACTGTTGCCATCCACTAAGCATCATCACATGTCGTTTTGTGTCTTGTTTCACTCCCTGTAGGTATGTCAATTTTAATGTTTAATAGTAGTTCCTGAGTGCAATCTCGGATTTTCAGATTTATAATAAGTTAATACATCATGTGGAGGGTGTCTCTTTTACTCTTTTAATAATGAGAGACACCCTCCACACAGAGTATTAACTTCTACCATGACTCAGGGTCAGTCCTGGAATGTGTGTGTCCTGAGCGCCATTTTGTTTTTGTGGAATTGTTTACACTAAAGCAGGCCACAGTAAACCAGGACACCACATTGCTGAATCAGAAAGCTTGAAGTTATGAGCATGAGTTATTGAAAGAATGTCTTACTGTTCCAGATTGTCGTTGGCTTCTTCACCAATAGCTGCACTCCCATAGTGACCCCCACACACCAAGCTTCACCAAACACAGAGGAGTCTACAGGGTTCATACAGCACATCCCTGAGTTACATTAATATCCCATCTATGATTAAGCAGGTCCATTTACTGGTGAAAGGGGCACTACTGTCCTAAACATGTAATAGCATAAAGCATCTCATGACTAGAGGGCCCTCATACTGTGTATGTATCTAGCACTGGTTTACAGTGCTGCTCCACTTAGCTGTAGCATGCTGATCATGGAGCACTGCATTCAGACTGCAGGTGTACTGAAGAGTGCAGGCTAGCCCATTGTGACTCAGATGAATTAGAATACTAAACTTCTAAAGTGGAGCCAGTTATTGCCAGTTATTATCCTGCTGGTTTAAGTGGAGGGAATACATTAAAGGGGATTCATGCCTGTATAGAACAGAGCCACTTAAAAAGCACACAGCGTCTGCATTACTTGCCTGTTCTGAAGCAAACTTCTATCAGGCTTGGTATATAATATGAAGCAGCATTTCTTTTATGTGGGCGAAAGGTCCTCAACTCAGGTAAGAACTCGATAGTCAATGTAAAGAAAATGACCCTCGTAAAATCAATTGGAATTTCTCTAAAGGAAATAACATTTACTTTAAGTAAAGATCATTTGTTTCAATGAAATCTGCTTTCCCCACAAACATGTTCATTCATTTACAAAAAACACAAACTATAAGCAATTGAAGAATGCACTCAGTGTTTATAGCAGAGTCCGTATGGAGTGTCCTTACTGTCTTCCTGTACTGAAGAAAAAACATTGCAGGGGCCACTGGTTGAATTCCAGGAATTTCCAGAGAAATGAAGTGTCTGGTCCAGTCCACTGTACACAAAAGGTCCAGAATAAAAAACAATTATATTTGATAGGCTATATTCTTGAATTCTTCTTTTTATCAAGAAAAGTTTTAAAACCCCCTCAAAACTTCTTTCAGCACTGTGATTTACATTGCTGCCATTTTTCTACATGCGTTCCAGCAAGCATGCTTCACTTAAAGACACAGCGCACAATTTCTGAGCTTAGTACTGCTGATAACCAGATATACTGTTGCGATGTGCTTGTTGTCTTCAGCAGCTGCTCCTCAATCAGAATGCTGTTCTTGTTGTGCTTGCTCTCTTTAGCAGCAGCTCTGCAATCAGAATGCTGTTTTGACGTGTTTGTTGTGCTTGCTCTCTTAGCAGCAGCTCTGCAATCGGAATGCTGTTTTGATGTGCTTGTTGTGCTTGCTCTCTTTAGCAGCAGCTCTGCAATCAGAATGCTGTTTTGATGTTCTTGTTGTGCTTGCTCTCTTTAGCAGCAGCTCTGCAATCAGAATGCTGTTTTGATGTGCTTGTTGTGCTTGCTCTCTTTAGCAGCAGCTCTGCAATCAGAATGCTGTTTTGATGTGCTTGTTGTGTTTGCTCTCTTTAGCAGCAGCTCTGCAATCAGAATGCTGTTTTGATGTGCTTGTTGTGTTTGCTCTCTTTAGCAGCAGCTCTGCAATCAATAAGCACTGGGAGGCGGAGCTGGCGGCTCTCAAGGGAAACAACGCCAAGCTCACAGCGGCGCTCCTCGAGTCCACGGGCAACGTGAAGCAGTGGAAACAGCAGCTCACCGCCTACCAGGATGAGGCCGAGAGGCTGCATAAAAGGGTGCGTGTCTGTGTCTGTGACTGTGTGTCTGTGTGCTTGTGTGTCTGTGTGCTTGTGTGTCTGTGCATCTGTGTGCTTGTATGTCTCTGTGTCTGTGTCTGTGTTTGTGTACTTGTGCGTGTGTCTCTGTGTACCAGTGTCTGTGTGTCTGTGTCTGTGTGTGAGGGTGGGGGGGCAGGTAATAATACTAAACTATACTAAACAAACAAGCGTATTAGTGATTTTGTCTTAGGAATCAGGATGTCAGATATGGTCCTATTATATACTGTAATCCATTTTAACTCCTCCTTTGAAGTTGCTTTCCTAATGTTGTGCTTCAGCGTGACTTATATCCTTTAGGCCCTGGGGTTAGGGTTAGGGTTGGGATTGGGTTGGGTTTGGGGTTTGGGGTTGGGGTTTGGGGTTCGGGATAGGGTTGGGGTTAGGGTTGGGGTTGGGTTGGGTTTGGGGTTTGGGGTTGGGGTTTGGGGTTTGGGGTTCGGGTTAGGGTTGGGGCTGGGTTAGGGTTAGGATTAGGGCTGGGGTTGGGGTTGGAGGGTGTTCATATTCACAAATGGGTTTTCAGGACAGAAGGGCATATGTAAAATCTGTAAATCTGTAAAAAAATAAAAAAATAAAAATAAAGAAGTAAAATCGAGCACTTTATCCCCATGAATACCAGGGTAAGTTTAAAAGAAAGTTGCATGAATACGCTGTATTTTCTGGCTATTGCCTTATTGTCATATTCCCAAAAGGAATAAGCACAATATCCACGAAGAGGTGGAAAAAATATTAGGTGACTATAAAGTAACTCATATCGTCTGGTGCATAGATCTTGCAGCAAAACATCCATGCGAGGAAGGTTTTGGATGAGCAATATGGGAAGGTTTTGAGTGTGCTCAACCTTGAATGGTTTGGTAAAGCCTAAAGTCAACTGTTTCGAATGCATCATTTCTACCTTTGTCTCAGATCCACGGAGATGAAGCACTCGAGTTACACTGAACTGCGGAGGATAGCAGTGCAGCAGCAGAACCTGGTGAAATCAGGAGCATAGCACATGGGCTCTAGTATTATTCACAGCAATGCAAGAGGTAGTGAAGGGGGGGCAGGCAGGGTAATGAGAATCGACTGTGTGCAGCTGTAGGAGACTTAACCTTCTAACTCAGTGCTTCTCAATCCTGGTCATGGGGACTGCTGGTTTACATTCCAGCTGAGCTCTCGATTACTTAACTAGACCCTTCATTGAACTGATAATTTGCTTAATTAGACCTTTTTAATTGTTTTCCGTTCTTAAACAGTTGCATAGTTCAGGTTACTTATAAAATGTTATAGCTAACTTCAAATCTGCAACTGTTTAAGAGCTGAAAACAGTTCAAAAGGTCTAATTAAGCAAATTATCAGTTCAGTTGATAATTAGCAGACACGGCGGTCCCCGTGGGGCCAGGGTTGAGAAACAATATTACTGGTGGAGATAAATAATAATACATGACGTTTCACGGAGCATCTAAATATTGTGACTAATATTTTCAGTAATTTAGTGTGGTAACTAGTTCTGTTCATACGAGCTACCTAGCTGACGTGACAGCGATATACACATGTGCCATGAGATACAGTACTGTGCAAAAGTTTTAGGCAGGTGTGAAAAAATGCTGTAAAGTAAGAATGCTTTCAAAAATAGACATGATAATAGTTTATATTTATCAATTAACAAAATGCAAAGTGAGTGAACAGAAGAAAAATCTACATCAAATCAATATTTGGTGTGACCACCCTTTGCCTTCAAAACAGCATCAATTCTTCTTGGTACACTTGCACACAGTTTTTGAAGGAACTCGGCAGGTAGGTTGGCCGAAACATCTTGGAGAACTAACCACAGTTCTTCTGTGGATTTAGGCTACCTCAGTTGCTTCTCTCTCTTCATGTAATCCCAGACAGATTCGATGATGTAGAGATCAGGGCTCTGTTGGGGCCATACCATCACTTCCAGGACTCCTTGTTCTTCTTTACGCTGAAGATAGTTCTTAATGACTTTCGCTGTATGTTTGGGGTCGTTGTCATGCTGCAGAATAAATTTGGGGCCAATCAGATGCCTCCCTGATGGTATTGCATGATGGATAAGTATCTGCCTGTACTTCTCAGCATTGAGGAGACCATTAATTCTGACCAAATCCCCAACTCCATTTGCAGAAATGCAGCCCCAAACTTGCAAGGAACCTCCATCATGCTTCACGTTGCCTGCAGACACTCATTCGTGTACCGCTCTCCAGCCCTTCGGCAAACAAACTGCCTTCTGCTACAGCCAAATATTTCAAATTTTGACTCATCAGTCCAAAGCACCTGCTGCCATTTTTCTGCACCCCAGTTCCTGTGTTTTCGTGCATAGTTGAGTCGCTTGGCCTTGTTTCCACGTCGGAGGTATGGCTTTTTGGCCGCAAGTCTTCCATGAAGGCCACTTCTGACCAGACTTCTCCGGACAGTAGATGGGTGTACCAGGGTGCCACTGTTTTCTGCCAGTTTTGAGCTGATGGCACTGCTGGACATCTTCCGATTGCGAAGGGAAGTAAGCATGATGTGTCTTTCATCTGCTGCAGTAAGTTTCCTTGGCCGACCACTGCGTCTACGGTCCTCAACGTTGCCCGTTTCTTTGTGCTTCTTCAGAAAAGCTTAGACAGCACATCTGGAAACCCCTGTCTGCCTTGAAATTTCTGCCTGGGAGAGTCCTTGCTGATGCAGTATAACTACCTTGTGTCTTGTTGCTGTGCTCAGTCTTGCCATGGTGTATGACTTTTGACAGTAAACTGTCTTCAGCAACCTCACCTTGTTAGCTGAGTTTGGCTGTTCCTCACCCAGTTTTATTCCTCCTACACAGCTGTTTCTGTTTCAGTTAATGATTGTGTTTCAACCTACATATTGAATTGATGATCATTAGCACCTGTTTGGTATAATTGTTTAATCATACGCCTGACTATATGCCTACAAAATCCCTGACTTTGTGCAAGTGTACCTAGAAGAATTGATGCTGTTTTGAAGGCAAAGGGTGGTCACACCAAATATGGATTTGATTTAGATTTTTCTTCTGTTCACTCACTTTGCATTTAGTTAATTGATAAATATAATCTATTAACATGTCTATTTTTGAAAGCATTCTTACTTTACAGCATTTTTTCACACCTGCCTAAAACTTTTGCACAGTACTGTACATGTTTTATTCAAATATATCTCTATACATTTAATTAAATATATATTAGCTGCACAACGCAGGCACCGCCTCCTTCTCTGTTTGACGTTAGCAACATCTACTTTACAGCGAGTTGCTGAAAATAATTGAATGGCAGCATATATTAAATTGTGTATCTATCAAAAGCTGAAATTGAGCGGCACATTGTGGTGACGTCAATTTGTCCAGCTCTTCTGTTGTTTTTGCAACAGCTCTTGATAATTAAAGGCACAGCCGTCTGTCACAAGTTTGTACCGCTGGCACAGAGCCGGTGGTGGCCTTTCTGCGATGTTGGTATTGCGTGTTAACGGGCAATGCGTGCCCGATTTTCAGTGTACTAGAAAACTGGCCTGTCCGGTCTAAAATACCTTAAAAGGAAGGAGATGAGATACTGTCCCAGTAAGACAGTGTAAATGGATAAGGTAGTTCTGAGACAAATATTCAAATATTCTCCCAAACAGAGCTTGAGATATATTTAGAGGCTAAACTAAGCATGCTTGTGTTTGATCCTCTTGTGTCATTTATACACAAGGAGGGTACAGAAGGGTGTTCTTCTCTTTTGTTTCTCATGGAGTTTGACAGGGCACCAGGTTTATTGTTGCTGCATTTTTTCTGTTTATTAAAGGTGTAAGAATGTTTGAATATTGAGGATTGGAACATGAGAAACACATGATTGTCCCAGACCTGGTTAAAGCTGACAGGATTTAGTTTGGATCTGTCTCGGTTGTGTTTTTTAATCAAGCTAGTTTTATATCCTTAAACCCCTTACCTTTATATAGGAAATTCAGCTGAAGAAGATTTTAACAGCTATATTTTGAATATGTTAACAGATAACCTTACTGCCTTTTTTATTGCAAATTACTGCCTGTTACCAGAGTGAGAGAACAATAAGCATTGGTGATGCGTCTCTCAGAATTCCAGGGAGCGCTGTGTAAGACACATGTCAGTAGAACTGAAGCCTCCTGTCAGTGTTCCGGTGACCGTACACATTGTGCAAGATGACCTCTTACTGTAACCTTCCACAGGTGACTGAGCTGGAGTGTGTGAGCGCTCAAGCAAATGCAATCAAATCTCACAAGACAGAGTTAAACCAAACAATAGAAGAACTGGAGGCGACATTAAAAGCAAAGGAAGAGGTAAGAAAGGGCGTTTTTTCATAGCCTGCTTTTTACATGTTTGAAATGATTTTTGGTCTCAGCGATTGGCCGAGGTCATGCGCTAAGGGGAAGGGGTTATGTCGCTTGTTCTTGAAGGAAATCGAGAGGTTGAAAGAGGAAATGGAACATGCCCGACAGCTGCAGACTCAGAGAGACACTCTCACGCAGAAGCTTCAGGTAGGGCGCTGTTTCCTTCCAACTCATATTACCTTCAAAAGCCCTAAAGATGAAACAGACACATGCTCGCTCTGCCTCAGGTATTCTCAAGTATACTAGCTGTCTTTCTCACTGCATACTGTGCCCTGCTTGTTTGTGTGTAGAGGGGCTGTTTGAATTGAAGGATGTAGTGTTTTCTATGCTTGTTTGTGTGTAGAGGGGCTGTTTGAATTGAAGGATGTCATGTTCTCTATGCTTGTGTGTGTGTAGAGGGGCTGTTTGAATTGAAGGATGTAGTGTTCTCTATGCTTGTGTGTGGGTAGAGGGGGTGTTTGAATTGAAGGATGTAGTGTTCTCTATGCTTGTGTGTGTGTAGAGGGGGTGTTTGAATTGAAGGATGTCGTTCTCTATGCTTGTGTGTGTGTAGAGGGGGTGTTTGAATTGAAGGATGTCGTTCTCTATGCTTGTGTGTGTGTAGAGGGGGTGTTTGAATTGAAGGATGTAGTGTTCTCTATGCTTGTGTGTGTGTAGAGGGGGTGTTTGAATTGAAGGATGTAGTGTTCTCTATGCTTGTGTGTGTGTAGAGGGGGTGTTTGAATTGAAGGATGTAGTGCTCTCTATGCTTGTGTGTGTGTAGAGGGGGTGTTTGAATTGAAGGATGTCATGTTCTCTATGCTTGTGTGTGGGTAGAGGGGGTGTTTGAATTGAAGGATGTCGTTCTCTATGCTTGTGTGTGTGTAGAGGGGGTGTTTGAATTGAAGGATGTCGTTCTCTATGCTTGTGTGTGGGTAGAGGGGGTGTTTGAATTGAAGGATGTCGTTCTCTATGCTTGTGTGTGTGTAGAGGGGGTGTTTGAATTGAAGGATGTCATGTTCTCTATGCTTGTGTGTGGGTAGAGGGGGTGTTTGAATTGAAGGATGTCGTTCTCTATGCTTGTGTGTGGGGTAGAGGGGCTGTTTGAATTGAAGGATGTAGTGTTCTCTATGCTTGTGTGTGGGTAGAGGGGGTGTTTGAATTGAAGGATGTCATGTTCTCTATGCTTGTGTGTGTGTAGAGGGGGTGTTTGAATTGAAGGATGTAGTGTTCTCTATGCTTGTGTGTGTGTAGAGGGGGTGTTTGAATTGAAGGATGTAGTGTTCTCTATGCTTGTGTGTGTGTAGAGGGGGTGTTTGAATTGAAGGATGTAGTGTTCTCTATGCTTGTGTGTGTGTAGAGGGGTGTTTGAATTGAAGGATGTAGTGTTCTCTATGCTTGTGTGTGTGTAGAGGGGTGTTTGAATTGAAGGATGTAGTGTTCTCTATGCTTGTGTGTGTGTAGAGGGGTGTTTGAATTGAAGGATGTAGTGTTCTCTATGCTTGTGTGTGGGTAGAGGGGTGTTTGAATTGAAGGATGTAGTGTTCTCTATGCTTGTGTGTGGGTAGAGGGGTGTTTGAATTGAAGGATGTAGTGTTCTCTATGCTTGTGTGTGTGTAGAGGGGGTGTTTGAATTGAAGGATGTAGTGTTCTCTATGCTTGTGTGTGTGTAGAGGGGCTGTTTGAATTGAAGGATGTAGTGTTCTCTATGCTTGTGTGTGTGTAGAGGGGGTGTTTGAATTGAAGGATGTAGTGTTCTCTATGCTTGTGTGTGGGTAGAGGGGCTGTTTGAATTGAAGGATGTAGTGTTCTCTATGCTTGTGTGTGTGTAGAGGGGGTGTTTGAATTGAAGGATGTCGTTCTCTATGCTTGTGTGTGTGTAGAGGGGGTGTTTGAATTGAAGGATGTGGTGTTCTCTATGCTTGTGTGTGTGTAGAGGGGGTGTTTGAATTGAAGGATGTAGTGTTCTCTATGCTTGTGTGTGGGTAGAGGGGGTGTTTGAATTGAAGGATGTCATGTTCTCTATGCTTGTGTGTGGGGTAGAGGGGGTGTTTGAATTGAAGGATGTAGTGTTCTCTATGCTTGTGTGTGTGTAGAGGGGGTGTTTGAATTGAAGGATGTCATGTTCTCTATGCTTGTGTGTGGGGTAGAGGGGGTGTTTGAATTGAAGGATGTAGTGTTCTCTATGCTTGTGTGTGTGTAGAGGGGGTGTTTGAATTGAAGGATGTAGTGTTCTCTATGCTTGTGTGTGTGTAGAGGGGTGTTTGAATTGAAGGATGTAGTGTTCTCTATGCTTGTGTGTGTGTAGAGGGGTGTTTGAATTGAAGGATGTAGTGTTCTCTATGCTTGTGTGTGGGTAGAGGGGTGTTTGAATTGAAGGATGTAGTGTTCTCTATGCTTGTGTGTGTGTAGAGGGGTGTTTGAATTGAAGGATGTAGTGTTCTCTATGCTTGTGTGTGTGTAGAGGGGGTGTTTGAATTGAAGGATGTAGTGTTCTCTATGCTTGTGTGTGTGTAGAGGGGGTGTTTGAATTGAAGGATGTAGTGTTCTCTATGCTTGTGTGTGGGGTAGAGGGGGTGTTTGAATTGAAGGATGTAGTGTTCTCTATGCTTGTGTGTGGGGTAGAGGGGCTGTTTGAATTGAAGGATGTAGTGTTCTCTATGCTTGTGTGTGTGTAGAGGGGGTGTTTGAATTGAAGGATGTAGTGTTCTCTATGCATGTGTGTTGGGTAGAGGGGGTGTTTGAATTGAAGGATGTAGTGTTCTCTATGCTTGTGTGTGTGTAGAGGGGCTGTTTGAATTGAAGGATGTAGTGTTCTCTATGCTTGTGTGTGTGTAGAGGGGGTGTTTGAATTGAAGGATGTAGTGTTCTCTATGCTTGTGTGTGGGTAGAGGGGGTGTTTGAATTGAAGGATGTAGTGTTCTCTATGCTTGTGTGTGTGTAGAGGGGGTGTTTGAATTGAAGGATGTAGTGTTCTCTATGCTTGTGTGTGTGTAGAGGGGGTGTTTGAATTGAAGGATGTAGTGTTCTCTATGCTTGTGTGTGTGTAGAGGGGTGTTTGAATTGAAGGATGTAGTGTTCTCTATGCTTGTGTGTGTGTAGAGGGGTGTTTGAATTGAAGGATGTCATGTTCTCTATGCTTGTGTGTGTGTAGAGGGGCTGTTTGAATTGAAGGATGTAGTGTTTTCTATGCTTGTGTGGGGTAGAGGGGCTGTTTGAATTGAAGGATGTAGTGTTCTCTATGCTTGTGTGGGGTAGAGGGGGTGTTTGAATTGAAGGATGTAGTGTTCTCTATGCTTGTGTGTGTGTAGAGGGGCTGTTTGAATTGAAGGATGTAGTGTTTTCTATGCTTGTGTGGGGTAGAGGGGCTGTTTGAATTGAAGGATGTAGTGTTCTCTATGCTTGTGTGTGTGTAGAGGGGCTGTTTGAATTGAAGGATGTAGTGTTCTCTATGCTTGTGTGTGGGTAGAGGGGTGTTTGAATTGAAGGATGTAGTGTTCTCTATGCTTGTGTGTGTGGTAGAGGGGTGTTTGAATTGAAGGATGTAGTGTTCTCTATGCTTGTGTGTGTGTAGAGGGGTGTTTGAATTGAAGGATGTCAGTGTTCTCTATGCTTGTGTGTGGGTAGAGGGGTGTTTGAATTGAAGGATGTAGTGTTCTCTATGCTTGTGTGTGTGTAGAGGGGTGTTTGAATTGAAGGATGTAGTGTTCTCTATGCTTGTGTGTGTGTAGAGGGGTGTTTGAATTGAAGGATGTAGTGTTCTCTATGCTTGTGTGTGTGTAGAGGGGTGTTTGAATTGAAGGATGTCAGTGTTCTCTATGCTTGTGTGTGGGTAGAGGGGTGTTTGAATTGAAGGATGTAGTGTTCTCTATGCTTGTGTGTGTGTAGAGGGGTGTTTGAATTGAAGGATGTAGTGTTCTCTATGCTTGTGTGTGTGTAGAGGGGTGTTTGAATTGAAGGATGTAGTGTTCTCTATGCTTGTGTGTGTGTAGAGGGGTGTTTGAATTGAAGGATGTAGTGTTCTCTATGCTTGTGTGTGTGTAGAGGGGTGTTTGAATTGAAGGATGTAGTGTTCTCTATGCTTGTGTGTGTGTAGAGGGGTGTTTGAATTGAAGGATGTAGTGTTCTCTATGCTTGTGTGTGTGTAGAGGGGTGTTTGAATTGAAGGATGTAGTGTTCTCTATGCTTGTGTGTGTGTAGAGGGGTGTTTGAATTGAAGGATGTAGTGTTCTCTATGCTTGTGTGTGTGTAGAGGGGTGTTTGAATTGAAGGATGTAGTGTTCTCTATGCTTGTGTGTGTGTAGAGGGGTGTTTGAATTGAAGGATGTAGTGTTCTCTATGCTTGTGTGTGTGTAGAGGGGTGTTTGAATTGAAGGATGTAGTGTTCTCTATGCTTGTGTGTGTGTAGAGGGGTGTTTGAATTGAAGGATGTAGTGTTCTCTATGCTTGTGTGTGTGTAGAGGGGTGTTTGAATTGAAGGATGTAGTGTTCTCTATGCTTGTGTGTGGGTAGAGGGGTGTTTGAATTGAAGGATGTAGTGTTCTCTATGCTTGTGTGTGTGTAGAGGGGTGTTTGAATTGAAGGATGTAGTGTTCTCTATGCTTGTGTGTGTGTAGAGGGGGTGTTTGAATTGAAGGATGTAGTGTTCTCTATGCATGTGTGTGGGTAGAGGGGTGTTTGAATTGAAGGATGTAGTGTTCTCTATGCTTGTGTGTGGGGTAGAGGGGTGTTTGAATTGAAGGATGTAGTGTTCTCTATGCTTGTGTGTGTGTAGAGGGGGTGTTTGAATTGAAGGATGTAGTGTTCTCTATGCATGTGTGTTGGGTAGAGGGGTGTTTGAATTGAAGGATGTAGTGTTCTCTATGCTTGTGTGTGTGTAGAGGGGTGTTTGAATTGAAGGATGTAGTGTTCTCTATGCTTGTGTGTGTGTAGAGGGGTGTTTGAATTGAAGGATGTAGTGTTCTCTATGCTTGTGTGTGGGTAGAGGGGTGTTTGAATTGAAGGATGTAGTGTTCTCTATGCTTGTGTGTGTGTAGAGGGGTGTTTGAATTGAAGGATGTAGTGTTCTCTATGCTTGTGTGTGGGTAGAGGGGTGTTTGAATTGAAGGATGTAGTGTTCTCTATGCTTGTGTGTGTGTAGAGGGGTGTTTGAATTGAAGGATGTAGTGTTCTCTATGCTTGTGTGTGTGTAGAGGGGTGTTTGAATTGAAGGATGTAGTGTTCTCTATGCTTGTGTGTGTGTAGAGGGGTGTTTGAATTGAAGGATGTAGTGTTCTCTATGCTTGTGTGTGGGTAGAGGGGTGTTTGAATTGAAGGATGTAGTGTTCTCTATGCTTGTGTGTGTGTAGAGGGGTGTTTGAATTGAAGGATGTAGTGTTCTCTATGCTTGTGTGTGTGTAGAGGGGTGTTTGAATTGAAGGATGTAGTGTTCTCTATGCTTGTGTGTGGGTAGAGGGGTGTTTGAATTGAAGGATGTAGTGTTCTCTATGCTTGTGTGTGTGTAGAGGGGTGTTTGAATTGAAGGATGTAGTGTTCTCTATGCTTGTGTGTGTGTAGAGGGGTGTTTGAATTGAAGGATGTAGTGTTCTCTATGCTTGTGTGTGGGTAGAGGGGTGTTTGAATTGAAGGATGTAGTGTTCTCTATGCTTGTGTGTGTGTAGAGGGGTGTTTGAATTGAAGGATGTAGTGTTCTCTATGCTTGTGTGTGTGTAGAGGGGTGTTTGAATTGAAGGATGTAGTGTTCTCTATGCTTGTGTGTGTGTAGAGGGGTGTTTGAATTGAAGGATGTAGTGTTCTCTATGCTTGTGTGTGTGTAGAGGGGTGTTTGAATTGAAGGATGTAGTGTTCTCTATGCTTGTGTGTGTGTAGAGGGGTGTTTGAATTGAAGGATGTAGTGTTCTCTATGCTTGTGTGTGGTGTAGAGGGGTGTTTGAACTGAAGGATGTAGTGTTCTCTATGCTTGTGTGTGTGTAGAGGGGTGTTTGAATTGAAGGATGTAGTGTTCTCTATGCTTGTGTGTGTGTAGAGGGGTGTTTGAATTGAAGGATGTAGTGTTCTCTATGCTTGTGTGTGTGGTAGAGGGGTGTTTGAATTGAAGGATGTAGTGTTCTCTATGCTTGTGTGTGTGTAGAGGGGTGTTTGAATTGAAGGATGTAGTGTTCTCTATGCTTGTGTGTGTGTAGAGGGGTGTTTGAATTGAAGGATGTAGTGTTCTCTATGCTTGTGTGTGTGTAGAGGGGTGTTTGAATTGAAGGATGTAGTGTTCTCTATGCTTGTGTGTGTGTAGAGGGGTGTTTGAATTGAAGGATGTAGTGTTCTCTATGCTTGTGTGTGTGGTAGAGGGGTGTTTGAATTGAAGGATGTAGTGTTCTCTATGCTTGTGTGTGTGTAGAGGGGTGTTTGAATTGAAGGATGTAGTGTTCTCTATGCTTGTGTGTGTGTAGAGGGGTGTTTGAATTGAAGGATGTAGTGTTCTCTATGCTTGTGTGTGTGTAGAGGGGTGTTTGAATTGAAGGATGTAGTGTTCTCTATGCTTGTGTGTGGGTAGAGGGGTGTTTGAATTGAAGGATGTAGTGTTCTCTATGCTTGTGTGTGTGTAGAGGGGTGTTTGAATTGAAGGATGTAGTGTTCTCTATGCTTGTGTGTGTGTAGAGGGGCTGTTTGAATTGAAGGATGTCATGTTCTCTATGCTTGTGTGTGTGTAGAGGGGGTGTTTGAATTGAAGGATGTAGTGTTTTCTATGCTTGTGTGTGGGGTAGAGGGGGTGTTTGAATTGAAGGATGTAGTGTTCTCTATGCTTGTGTGTGTGTAGAGGGGGTGTTTGAATTGAAGGATGTAGTGTTTTCTATGCTTGTGTGTGGGGTAGAGGGGGTGTTTGAATTGAAGGATGTAGTGTTCTCTATTCTTGTGTGTGTGTAGAGGGGGTGTTTGAATTGAAGGATGTAGTGTTCTCTATGCTTGTGTGTGTGTAGAGGGGGTGTTTGAATTGAAGGATGTAGTGTTCTCTATGCTTGTGTGTGGGTAGAGGGGGTGTTTGAATTGAAGGATGTAGTGTTCTCTATGCTTGTGTGTGGGTAGAGGGGGTGTTTGAATTGAAGGATGTAGTGTTCTCTATGCATGTGTGTTGGGTAGAGGGGGTGTTTGAATTGAAGGATGTAGTGTTCTCTATGCTTGTGTGTGTGTGTAGAGGGGCTGTTTGAATTGAAGGATGTAGTGTTCTCTATGCTTGTGTGTGGGGTAGAGGGGGTGTTTGAATTGAAGGATGTAGTGTTCTCTATGCTTGTGTGTGTGTAGAGGGGGTGTTTGAATTGAAGGATGTAGTGTTCTCTATGCTTGTGTGTGGGTAGAGGGGGTGTTTGAATTGAAGGATGTAGTGTTCTCTATGCATGTGTGTTGGGTAGAGGGGGTGTTTGAATTGAAGGATGTAGTGTTCTCTATGCTTGTGTGTGTGTGTAGAGGGGCTGTTTGAATTGAAGGATGTAGTGTTCTCTATGCTTGTGTGTGGGGTAGAGGGGGTGTTTGAATTGAAGGATGTCATGTTCTCTATGCTTGTGTGTGGGTAGAGGGGGTGTTTGAATTGAAGGATGTAGTGTTTTCTATGCTTGTGTGTGTGTAGAGGGGGTGTTTGAATTGAAGGATGTCATGTTCTCTATGCTTGTGTGTGGGTAGAGGGGGTGTTTGAATTGAAGGATGTAGTGTTCTCTATGCTTGTGTGTGGGGTAGAGGGGGTGTTTGAACTGAAGGATGTCATGTTCTCTATGCTTGTGTGTGTGTAGAGGGGGTGTTTGAATTGAAGGATGTAGTGTTCTCTATGCTTGTGTGTGTGTAGAGGGGGTGTTTGAATTGAAGGATGTAGTGTTCTCTATGCATGTGTGTGTGTAGAGGGGTGTTTGAATTGAAGGATGTAGTGTTCTCTATGCTTGTGTGTGTGTAGAGGGGTGTTTGAATTGAAGGATGTAGTGTTCTCTATGCTTGTGTGTGTGTAGAGGGGTGTTTGAATTGAAGGATGTAGTGTTCTCTATGCTTGTGTGTGGGTAGAGGGGTGTTTGAATTGAAGGATGTAGTGTTCTCTATGCTTGTGTGTGTGTAGAGGGGTGTTTGAATTGAAGGATGTAGTGTTCTCTATGCTTGTGTGTGTGTAGAGGGGTGTTTGAATTGAAGGATGTAGTGTTCTCTATGCTTGTGTGTGTGGTAGAGGGGTGTTTGAATTGAAGGATGTAGTGTTCTCTATGCTTGTGTGTGTGGTAGAGGGGTGTTTGAATTGAAGGATGTAGTGTTCTCTATGCTTGTGTGTGTGTAGAGGGGTGTTTGAATTGAAGGATGTAGTGTTCTCTATGCTTGTGTGTGGGTAGAGGGGTGTTTGAATTGAAGGATGTAGTGTTCTCTATGCTTGTGTGTGTGTAGAGGGGTGTTTGAATTGAAGGATGTAGTGTTCTCTATGCTTGTGTGTGTGTAGAGGGGTGTTTGAATTGAAGGATGTAGTGTTCTCTATGCTTGTGTGTTGGGTAGAGGGGGTGTTTGAATTGAAGGATGTAGTGTTCTCTATGCTTGTGTGTGTGTAGAGGGGCTGTTTGAATTGAAGGATGTAGTGTTCTCTATGCTTGTGTGTGGGGTAGAGGTGGTGTTTGAATTGAAGGATGTAGTGTTCTCTATGCTTGTGTGTGTGTAGAGGGGTGTTTGAATTGAAGGATGTAGTGTTCTCTATGCTTGTGTGTGTGTAGAGGGGTGTTTGAATTGAAGGATGTAGTGTTCTCTATGCTTGTGTGTGGGTAGAGGGGTGTTTGAATTGAAGGATGTAGTGTTCTCTATGCTTGTGTGTGGGGTAGAGGGGTGTTTGAATTGAAGGATGTAGTGTTCTCTATGCTTGTGTGTGTGGTAGAGGGGTGTTTGAATTGAAGGATGTAGTGTTCTCTATGCTTGTGTGTGTGGTAGAGGGCTGTTTGAATTGAAGGATGTAGTGTTTTCTATGCTTGTGTGGGGTAGAGGGGGTGTTTGAATTGAAGGATGTAGTGTTCTCTATGCTTGTGTGTGGGTAGAGGGGGTGTTTGAATTGAAGGATGTAGTGTTCTCTATGCTTGTGTGTGTGTAGAGGGGGTGTTTGAATTGAAGGATGTAGTGTTCTCTATGCTTGTGTGTGGGTAGAGGGGGTGTTTGAATTGAAGGATGTAGTGTTCTCTATGCTTGTGTGTGGGTAGAGGGGGTGTTTGAATTGAAGGATGTCGTTCTCTATGCTTGTGTGTGGGTAGAGGGGGTGTTTGAATTGAAGGATGTCATGTTCTCTATGCTTGTGTGTGGGTAGAGGGGGTGTTTGAATTGAAGGATGTAGTGTTCTCTATGCTTGTGTGTGTGTAGAGGGGGTGTTTGAATTGAAGGATGTAGTGTTCTCTATGCTTGTGTGTGTGTAGAGGGGGTGTTTGAATTGAAGGATGTAGTGTTCTCTATGCTTGTGTGTGTGTAGAGGGGGTGTTTGAATTGAAGGATGTCATGTTCTCTATGCTTGTGTGTGGGGTAGAGGGGCTGTTTGAATTGAAGGATGTAGTGTTCTCTATGCTTGTGTGTGTGTAGAGGGGGTGTTTGAATTGAAGGATGTAGTGTTCTCTATGCTTGTGTGTGTGTAGAGGGGGTGTTTGAATTGAAGGATGTAGTGTTCTCTATGCTTGTGTGTGTGTAGAGGGGGTGTTTGAATTGAAGGATGTAGTGTTCTCTATGCTTGTGTGTGTGTAGAGGGGGTGTTTGAATTGAAGGATGTAGTGTTCTCTATGCTTGTGTGTGTGTAGAGGGGGTGTTTGAATTGAAGGATGTAGTGTTCTCTATGCTTGTGTGTGTGTGTAGAGGGGGTGTTTGAATTGAAGGATGTAGTGTTCTCTATGCTTGTGTGTGTGTAGAGGGGGTGTTTGAATTGAAGGATGTAGTGTTCTCTATGTTTGTGTGTGTGTAGAGGGGGTGTTTGAATTGAAGGATGTAGTGTTCTCTATGTTTGTGTGTGTGTAGAGGGGGTGTTTGAATTGAAGGATGTAGTGTTCTCTATGTTTGTGTGTGTGTAGAGGGGGTGTTTGAATTGAAGGATGTAGTGTTCTCTATGCTTGTGTGTGTGTAGAGGGGGTGTTTGAATTGAAGGATGTATTGTTATCGATCTACTAAGGGTCAGGTGAGTTCAAACAAGGAAACCTTTCTGTCAGGAGTAGTCTGCAGCACAGCATGTAGGGACTCTGGTTGCTGTTATTTTTCCAAGACCTTGATGAACCTTGCTCTGAACTTAAGAGACCACATTGAAAAAAGGTAGGCTGGCATCCACATACAATGCAATGAGAAAAAGAACTCAGTGTTGTTAATCTTTTTACAGCAAAGACTCATTTCACCTGAATGAACGAGTTTGTGCAGAGTAGCTGAGCACTTAATCAGTTACACTTATTACTCGTTGGTTATAAAGGAGTACAGGAGTACTGTCCCCTCTAAACCCAGAACTAACAGGTAATCCAGCTGTGTGATCCAGTGCAGAGTAAACTGGCTGTCGTGTGAGGGACACTGTGTTATATATTACAGTCATTTGTCCAACGTATGTATAGACCTGTGCTTATATTTTTTGTCCCTCATTTGGGATGCTTATCTCTGGAAGCCAGGGTGTACCGGGTGTACTGGGTTACATATCTCTGGTACATACTGTATATCCAGCGATAAAACTTGGGAATTTCATTGAATTGCTTGTCCGCCTTCCTTGTCACATTTACAAACCTGGGGCTATATGGAGGAAGCTGTCAGTCTCTGTATTACCGCCACATACATACAGTGGATGTAGGTCAAGGAGATCTACTTGTTCCCCGATGCTAATAGAGTAGCTCAAGTATTGTAGTTGCAGTAGTTGGAAGTATGTACTGCATGTGACTTGCTGTTTTATGCTGTCGCTTGTTGACAGTTCTGCAGGCTAAGACTCCCGAGTCTCAGTATGTAAATGTTGAGCCTCCCCTGTCCTGCAGGAAACAGAAACGAGGAACGCAGACCTGGAGGGGCAGCTGACGGAGCTGGGGGCGGCTGGAGAACAGCCAGACGGAGCAGGAGAGCTTCGCAACAATTTAAAAACTCTGCTCGAGATCCTAGACGGCAAAATCTTTGAACTGACCGAGCTGCGGGATAGCCTGGCCAAGCTGATAGAATGCAGCTAAAGCGTGGCCACTCTTCAGTGTGACCGCCTCTACAATGTGAACCCCATGCTGGAGCCCACAGGAGTTCTTCCTTCTTTCCTTCCTTCCTTCTTCATCCACCTGGAAGATAGAAAGTATTATTTGAAGTATAACATACGACACTAATGATGATGCTGATAAAACTTTTTTATAGCATTCCATGTTATTGAGAAATATGTGGTGTGCTTTTCACTTCCATTTTGAGCAGATGGTACACCATGCTTTGTGCTTCAACCTCAGGGCAAAGCATGATGGTGAGCACTCTTCATTTATTATTATAACTATTATTTTTACACTATTGTTTAGACATAAAATTGACCTTACCAACAAAAAGATATGGCAGCTGACTTTACCTTCGATTTATTTTTGGTTTCCTTACAATCTTTGAGGTAAGGAAGTCATTGGCTTTCAAAAGACGCCAGTAGTGCAGCACTCCAGAGTTGTGAGGTGTGGTTTTGTTGACAAGTTACTGTAGTCGGCGTCTGCAGAAAGATTTCTACACTACAGCCCTAACGGGCTTTCCTCCCTGTAGAACTACCTAGCCTCTTGTCCTGTATCCCAGGCGGGGTTCCCAGTATTCAATTTAATAAAGGGTTATGTGGCTTGAATATGAGGGCAAGGCCTGCGCTGAGCCCCTGTATACACTGAGCAATACTGGAGGAGCCTTGGGAAACCACTGAAATCACGCAATCAGGTATTCCATACTGTTTTCTCGAGTGATCTGGAAAAGGATCAGAAATGGTGGCCCTGCAGACTGTAGGAAGTCCGTCCGCTGTCTTTTCTTTCTCTTTTCAACAACTTTATACTCTACTTGTAAACTTCAATCATACTGGACTGTTTGGTTAAGTCTAAAAATGTTTTAACTTTTTTTTTTTTTTGCAATGGTAAATTTGAGGTTATTATTTGGTTTTCTTAATTTGTAATATTTTTCTTCTTTTCACTTATTTTTAAAATATTTTCTTTCTTTTTTTAACTTATGGTACTTGGGTATTTATTATGATTGTATTTTGTAGGTGTATAAACCAGGCAATATTTTGAACTGTTTTCAGAAACCAGCAGCTTGTGTTGGTCTTATCTGAAATTAAAGACTTTGAAATGATGCAATTTAAAGATTAAGAAGAACTGATTTGCCAAATATGTTTCTGTGTAGAAAATTTATAAAATATGTCTTTGGTATGAAGAAGCATCATGATGAGCTTCCTAGGGACTGTTTGCAGAGTTTATTATTGCCAAAAAAATCTATATAATGTTGTAAAAACAATGGGGACACTAGTCAAGGGCTTGTGGTTCGACCTTTTTAATTTGGTGAAACGCCTGATTGGTCTAAGGGTTTAGCTTTTACTCTCAGATGTTCTAAGCATTAATGTAGAAATGCTAAAAGGAATATTGTTTGAGTAATAACTTTTAATGTTCATATACCTAGTGCTTAAAACACAATTGTAATCCGAAGTTTATAGTTCAAATGGGCTGTGATCCCATTCTGTAGTTCTCCCCAGACTTCTATACCGGTAGGTCAGATGTTTTTGCAGCTTTCTCTGCAGTTCAACACCTGGAAAAGCTACAGTCAATTGAGAGCCCGTTCTTGTCTTCAGAGGACCGTAGCTACTGCAAAGAACACATACCAGCAGGGTCAGCAGTGAAGCTACTGACCTATCAACAGCAGAGGTCTAAAGTCTCAACATTATGTTTAACTTGTTCAATTCAAACAAGGGAGTCCTGTAAAATTAAAAACACAGGTTTTATTTTGAAATACAGTGACAATATTCTACAAAAAAAATGCTTTGTCTTGTTTTTCTTGAACTTCCTAATTCTTTTTGAAGCGTTACAATTCCTCATTGAGGTGGAGAAGTGATCACTGACCTGATTAGAAGTATCCAGTGAGTTTCCAAACCAGAACCAGACACAAAGAACAGAGTCAGTGCAGTACTCATTCCTTGAGAAATCCACTTTGAAATGGTCGGTCTGACCACCAGTGGTAGCTCAGACTTGGTGCTATAACCATGGGAAGCAGTGTTGCACTGTGATGAGAGACACACTGTGATAACCTCAAACACTGTGATAAGAGAGACAATGGAATAACCTCTAAACAGCAACATGTATTGCTTTTTGGGGAAGCAAGGCCTGCTATCAGCTCACAAGTTCACGGTGGAACGTTTTCTTTTGTCAATATAAAGTACAGGTAGTCCATCATTGCGTGTCCAACATACAGAAACATCTATACTGCTATGTATGCTTTTAAACAATGACATCAAATATTTAGTTTAATACAAATTGCAGCTTTAGACTGAAATACAATGCAGATTAGTTTGAAATAAAATGCAGATTGGGTTGATTCTGGATGGCAGTTTAAAATGAAAAGTCTTGGGACAGGTAGTTGTATCTGGGGTACAGTACTATATGTACATCCATAATAGAACACTTTTAAAGGGTTAATACCACAGTTTGTAGATTATTAAAGTAGACCCCATTGTGTGTTAACAGCAAACAGTGTGAATAAAAAACTGTGAAGCAACTGAGCTCACACACAATATTTGCAATGCCATCTATTACCCTTAAACAGTGAGATTATATAAAGATAAATACAAGACATGTGCTCCCTCAGTGTAACACACCCTAGTCTATAGCAATACAGTCATGTGCTCCCTCAGTGTAACACACCCTAGTCTATAGCAGTACAGTCATGTGCTCCCTCAGTGTAACACACCCTAGTCTATAGCAGTACAGTGATGTGCTCCCTCAGTGTAACACACCCTAGTCTATAGCAGTATAGTCATGTGCTCCCTTGGTATAACACAAGCCTAGTCTATAGCAGTACAGTCATGTGCTCCCTCAGTGTAACACACCCTAGTCTATAGCAGTACAGTCATGTGCTCCCTCAGTACAACACAAGCCTAGTCTATAGCAGTACAGTCATGTGCTCCCTCAGTGTAACACACCCTAGTCTATAGCAGTACAGTCATGTGCTCCCTCAGTGTAACACACCCTAGTCTATAGCAGTACAGTCATGTGCTCCCTCAGTGTAACACACCCTAGTCTATAGCAGTATAGTCATGTGCTCCCTTGGTATAACACAAGCCTAGTCTATAGCAGTACAGTCATGTGCTCCCTCAGTGTAACACACCCTAGTCTATAGCAGTACAGTCATGTGCTCCCTCAGTACAACACAAGCCTAGTCTATAGCAGTATAGTCATGTGCTCCCTCAGTGTAACACACCCTAGTCTATAGCAGTACAGTCATGTGCTCCCTCAGTACAACACAAGCCTAGTCTATAGCAGTACAGTCATGTGCTCCCTCAGTGTAACACACCCTAGTCTATAGCAGTACAGTCATGTGCTCCCTCAGTGTAACACACCCTAGTCTATAGCAGTACAGTCATGTGCTCCCTCAGTGTAACACACCCTAGTCTATAGCAGTACAGTCATGTGCTCCCTTGGTATAACACAAGCCTAGTCTATAGCAGTACAGTCATGTGCTCCCTTGGTATAACACAAGCCTAGTCTATAGCAGTACAGTCATATGCTCCCTCAGTACAACACAAGCCTAGTCTATAGCAGTAGTCATGTGCTCCCTCAGTGTAACACAAGCCTAGTCTATAGCAGTACAGTCATGTGCTCCCTCGTTGTGTAACACACCCGAGTCCATAGCAGTACAGTCATGTGCTCCCTCAGTGTAACACAAGCCTAGTCTAAAGCAGTACAGTCATGTGCTCCCTCAGTGTAACACACTCTAGTCTATAGCAGTACAGTCATGTGCTCCCTCAGTGTAACACAAGCCTAGTCTATAGCAGTACAGTCATGTGCTCCCTCAGTGTAACACAAGCCTAGTCTATAGCAGTACAGTCATGTGCTCCCTTAGTATAACACAAGCCTAGTCTATAGCAGTACAGTCATGTGCTTCCTCGGTGTAACACAAGCCTAGTCTATAGCAGTACAGTCATGTGCTCCCTCAGTGTAACACACCCTAGTCTATAGCAGTACAGTCATGTGCTCCCTTAGTATAACAGAAGCCTAGTCTATTAGCAGTACAGTCATGTGCTCCCTCGGTGTAACACACCCTAGTCTATAGCAGTACAGTCATGTGCTCCCTCAGTGTAACACACTCTAGTCTATAGCAGTACAGTCATGTGCTCCCTCAGTGTAACACAAGCCTAGTCTATAGCAGTACAGTCATGTGCTCCCTCAGTGTAACACAAGCCTAGTCTATAGCAGTACAGTCATGTGCTCCCTCAGTGTAACACACCCTAGTCTATAGCAGTACAGTCATGTGCTCCCTTAGTATAACACAAGGCTAGTCTATAGCAGTACAGTCATGTGCTTCCTCGGTGTAACACAAGCCTAGTCTATAGCAGTACAGTCATGTGCTCCCTCAGTGTAACACACCCTAGTCTATAGCAGTACAGTCATGTGCTCCCTTAGTATAACAGAAGCCTAGTCTATAGCAGTACAGTCATGTGGTCCCATTTGCTCCATAATGTCATTCTAATGTCGCACTTGCATTCTCGCTGTAAGGGCAGAACACAAATAGTCTCAACTATGCATATGCACCCAGCATAATAATAAGGAAACAAGGGACAAGTTCAAATAAATATACTTTATTGAATAAAACCAGTGAATCATTAAAGTCAGCACCAAAACTGCGAATACGATGTTACATCACTCTCACAGAAAAAAGAGGCAATTTCAGTACTTGGTATACAAGGTTTTATTCACCTTGGACACAATGCAGATTTGAAAATACAAAGGAAATAATCAGGATTACAATGGTAAAATAAAGAATAGGCAGAATAAAAGGCAAAAACAATTAAAAGCAATTATTTTACATTTCAGTGACATTGCTATATAAATGCTTGCTTAGTTTTAAAAATGGTATCTGTTACTTAAATATGTAATCTTGGAATATTAGGCAATCGCTCAATGCAACATGAAGGTCCAACTTTAACCCTTTACAATACAATGTACATTTAAATACAATGTTTGTTTTTTTAATTTATTAATGAATGTTTCTACTTCTAGTATAATAATATTGCACATATCTAGCGAGTGGCTAATCATCGATTCATGAATGTGATCATGATGTGCCCAGGCAAGCCAGATATTTAAGGTAAAAGAGTTCACTGGTTCAGGTACATGTTGCATGTTCAATCTGTAGTGTTGGCCAGAAATAGAACACAAATATAGAATTAACAAAAAGCAAAAATTGGTTAACATACAGGTTACACAGTTAACAGTGTTTTCGGCAACAATAAGAACAAACATATTCTTTTAACAAACCTCAATACAGTACATGATGTGTATGAATTACCCAACTAAGAAGGTCCATGGCAGGATATATAAGGGTAAACCAGCACTGAAGAGGTCCACACATGTGCTACACTGTACCATGGAAGAACTTTGTGCAATAAGTGACATTATTCAGTTTTGTTAATGAAAACTTCAACATGCTGTTATCAGCAATCAGTTAAAGAGTTGCCAGAATGCATGCATACACTGCTCTCGTCATATACCGTAAGATGCACTTCTCAGCTGAAACCCCTGCAGAAAAAGAAAAATCGACTGGCCCATTAAGATTGGAAAACGATTTTATATTACGAGCAGTAAACATATGCCGTTAATTGTAAAAATCCTTTACTTCATTACACATACTGCCATAATCAGTGCAACAACGTGAGATTACGATACAGGTTGGCAAAGAACTTTATTCAAACTGCGTTATCCAGAACTGGTTATTATGTTCCATAAAATGATGGTAATACACACAAAGTAAAACATATAACAGAAATATTTAAAAGAAATAGTAGCTACAGTCACTATGATTCTCCATTAGTAGTGTTAAATACAAGAGGGTTGTTTATTAAGTCAGCCTAGTTAATCCTCCTAGATACTCCGTTAGAGTCAGAGGATGAGCAGTGTGTTATTTGGCTGATCATTAAACACTGTGTAAGAAACGTTATTAGCCATGCTTCAGCTGCTTGGTCACATACAGCTCAGTTAAACTGGGTGCAATACAGGGAGATTTAACATCCTCCTGTGTGCTACCTCAGAAAACTCACTCTTTAGACTTCCACATCCCAATCCCTTTACAATACCGATTTATATTGCAGAAAACAACATTCTTAGCAGCACTGGTGAAAATGGAGATTAAAGTAAATTTGCAGCAGAAGCCATGCATAGTTGACTTAGGAAATCTATTAATTCCCATCAATTAGCAACAGAGAAAACATCATAAAAATAAGGCGTAAGTCAAGCCGCTCCATACACACGCAAAATAATGATTACTGAACACCCTGAATGGACATGGCATGTTGTTTTTCTGCTTTGCCTCTCGGGTAGAATTTGCAATAGGATTTTAGAATACATTTGTAATCTCCATTGTTTTGTATCATAATAGAAGTAAAGATTGTATGTGCAGGTCTAATCTGTAGTCAAATGAAAAATGGGTGGCTGTCTCAAGCTTGCACTTCACTGCTGAAATCATCCTCGCCTGGTATTATTTCAGTAAAACCTGTTCTGTTTCATAGTCCTCTCATTTCAGTAATCTTAATCCCCCTTGTGTGAATCCTGACAGTTTTACAGCTCTCAGGATACAAGCTGATGCAGTTATACAGCTGCTGCACGTATGGGGTCACTGCATCGTCTTTAAAAACCCTGTCAGTCTGTAAATGATAGGAATTAATACCACGTCTTCCATACACATGAAATCCAGGTATGCCAGTGCCAACAGAAGGAAAATGTATATTAGGAAGGAAGATAACCTCCACACATGGAAACAAAGCTGGTGGAGCTAAAGAAATAATCAAATTTATTCTGTCTTCCCTTCAAATTCCGGATCCTCTCGTAGCAATGGTTAGCGCTACAAAGGGTCTGAGTGCAAGTCTGCTCACACTAGGGATCTCAAACGAAACACAAACACACTGCAACTTAAAGAAACAAAACAAAACCTCAACAATCCTTTCAAAAAGTTAGAATAGCACTTCAAATTATACTATATAAAAAAAAAACACAACATAAAGTACTTGGTCAAAAGAACACACGTCATGTAAAAACTAAACAATAGAAATAAAAACAGCTCACTAAAAACCCACACACACACAAAATATTTGTCTATTTAAAACGTAGTAACCCTTTACTGCCCTGGGTATGCTCCCATACCCATTTAATGCCTATTTTCTCAATGTCAAAGGGTTAAAAACAAAACCATCCTTCTCTTTTTTTGTCTTCATGTGATACAAACTCTGCAAATCTTCTGCAACACAATTCAGATTAGAATGCATTGACAGTGCAGCAGGAAACCAGGCAGAATAACTGGGCTATTTCTGTCACTGGAATTGATGCAGCATAGCTTTCAGAACCTGAATTAATCTTGTTTGTAATGTAAAAATATTAACCCTTAAAACATACGCAAAGAATAGTGAATCAAGGGGTAGTCTTTTTTTCTGCACAACACAAACAAAAAGTGACACTAATCCATTAGTGATATTTATTAAAATAAATAAAGTGCTGGTTCTATTTTCCAGAATGGTAAACTTGTTAATTGCAATCTGGGCCATTTCAAATCCTACATGTGCTGCACTGTGCTTCTGATCTGCTGACAGGCTCCCAGCTGTACCAGAGTGCATGGGGGGTAAAAGCTGCCGCTGACAAGCCCACAGGGCTGTCTAACCTGTCTTATCTGCATTAGAAACGCTCTGTACAGCCATCAAGCCAGAACTGAAACGCGGCTAAGGGAATGATTACTGCCACGTCACAAATATGTCTTGCTGTTTCTCTGCGTACAGTATTGTGCAAAAGTGTTAGCCTGGGTATGACAAAGCCACCCAGAGGGGTCTGTTTCTGTTACGTCAAAATAATCCCTGACATAAACACAAACTTCTGAACAGATCGCTGGAGACGGAAAATAAAGTATTGGAATGGGTCCCACGGAGTGAAGATCTCAATGCGAGTACTTTCTCTTCAACAACATGAAGCAACTGTGGAATGTTCTTATGGAGAAGGGACACAGTACAAAAGGTACTTCATAATTATAAAAAATAACAACAGTTATTGCTAGGTTTTCCTTAAAACATACTGTTCAGAATTATATGAAAGGATGATCAACTGATTCATTCCATGACTGGAAAAGCCTGAACGGTGAGCTATGTGGCACTCCATTGACAACTGAGGAAACTGGTAGAAGTCAACAATATCATCCCAAGAAGAGGTCCTCACGAAGGAACAGTTACATTTGACAACCCTGCTCTGTGTGCCACTTAAAAACTAACACAAAAAAACACTGATGTTTACACAATACTGTACAGTCAGTAATTATAAATGACAAGATATGACCTATTTCCAAGCAAGTAACGTGTGTTGCTGTGTCACCGCTTATTAACAGATCTCTTAAGGAAACCTCCTACGGGGCTCTGTTGGCTAAAAGCAAAAACTAAAAAAAACTAAAAATCAGAACCTAGCTTGAAAGCTAGCAGTTCTTTAGCATGTTCCACACACCAACTATTGATCCTGTTAGCATTATCTCTAGTCTGAAGGGTCTGCTGTGTGAAAGGTTCAATTCTTACAAATCAGTAACTGTCAGCAGTCTGCCTGCAGGAACACTAGCACAGCACTTTCTAACTGTACAGATGTTTACGGTGGGTACAGAGATCCTAGAAACCTTTCTTTTAAATCCCAGCTAAGCTGTAGGATGCCTACATTCCAATGCAATGGGATACAGCTATTCTGTTTGTTTGTGTTCCAGACCCAGCCAGCTATAAGACTGGGCACAAGCTGGGGCCCACACTGGGAATTTATAAAGTCTGATGAATCCCTGTGGATATATATTGCCATGTTAAATGACCAGTACACACCATTTTAACAAGGTCCCTTGGGAGGCTGTTATAAGCAGGCATGACTGTAATTCACGTCTAAGAAGCAGTTGCTACACAATAAGTTATCTTTACAAAATTAGGAGTATACGTTGATATTTCTTTAGGTTATTCTGTGTCACACTAAAAGTGCAAAACATTCCACACATTCCCCCAAAAAAAGAATTCCTTACAGTTAGGAGATAACATGCAAAAATATTTCACTTTCCTTGTTCCTTCAATTATTTTGTGCTATACAGAGACACTTGCACTCCTTTTATATTAGCCACAGACATGAAAGGCTTACAGAAATAAAAGGCAGGGGAGGTAGGCAATCTGCAGAACGAATTCAAACTTCACTGGTTCATTATTAAAAGCTAACCAGAACATGCATACACATGGAAAGAGAAAAGGGCACAGGGGCCCAATAGCGGTTCAGGGTTCTTCACACAGAACACATGGGGCTTGAATGTGCAAACCTCACACTGGATGCCCTAAAGAAGATTCTGACAGCTATTTTAATGGATTGGGTACACATGCTTCAGCAAGCAGGAACAGAGATACTTATCCTCTGATTTTAACTATGCTACTGAAAAGACTAAGATATTTTATATGCAATTGGTAGAAGAGGTTTCTAAATCGATTGTGGATGTATCTGTGTTGAAGATACTTAATATTATATGCATAATAAGGTAAACTGCACACACTGTCCAAATAGTCTACAAATATGTCCTAAAAGATTAAAGGAAATGAGTCAGATATGGATTTTGTAAAAATAATTAAGTCTGTTATTTTTCTCTGCTACCTGGACACAAAGGACAATAAGCCTGACAGGATGAAATGCCCAGCTGTGACGGATCTCAATCCAGAAGCAGTGTTCCGACAGGAACGCTCTCCATCCTGTACGCACCTCCCTTTAATCTGCGGGGAACCAAAACTAATACACTCAATGTGAAAATGAAAAAGTCACGGTACGAACTGGAATTGACCAGACATTACTATGCCAACCAGACCATACTGCACAAAACCTGAACCACAAACTTTATGAAATAAAAGTTTATGGTACTGCCATAGCTATACTTTATAATTGTAAGACACAGCAATAATTTAGATTGAATCCAGTCCACAGGCTACTCTTTCACTTCAATAAATGACCTTCAGCCTCTGAAGTTTATCAGGAGCATGTTAAGCGTGCGTTTGGTTTCTTTAGTTTGCTCAGCCAGTGTTACTGTGTGAACCTGGGTCCCATAATGTCCTTGTGCTTGTTATTTTTATAAAATTTGGAATTGCCAATTATTTTTTCTCATTTTCTCCCCAATTTGGAAAGGCCAATTATTTGTTTATTTCAACCCGGCTCACCGCTGCCACCCACGCGCTGACTCGGGAGAGTCGAAGACGGACACACGTCCTCCGAAACGTGTGCCATCAGCCGTCTGCTTCTTTTCACTCTGCAGGCTCGCCATGCAGCTACCTCAGAGCTACAGCGTCGGAAGACCACGCAGATCTGGGCAACTTACAGGCAGGTCCGTAGGCGCCCGGCAGGTCTACAGGGGTCGCTGGTGCGCGGTGAGCTGAGGACACCAAGGCCGACCTAAGCCCTTCCCACCCGGGCGGTGCTCGGCCAATTGTGCACCGCCCCCTGGGAACTCCCGTCCACGGTCGGCAGTGGAATAGCCTGGACTCGAACCTGCGATCTCCATGCTATAGGGGACATCCACTCGGAGTGCCTTTACCGGATGCGCCACTTGGGAGCCCCAGCTGTGAGTTTTTCAACCCCTGGGTATTCCACAGGAGATTTGAAGATTGTCAGTATCAGAGGCGATGTGCTTCAGAGCAACTCAAAAACATTTCAGAGAAGCTAGAATACAAGAATTCAGTACATAGGAAAGTGGAGCTAATTGCAAGGTTATCATTACCTTTTCATCAGCCAATTGGAAACAAGACATTGCATCTTAAGGTGGGCTGTCCAATAGAAAAAAATACTAAAATGAAAAGCCTAGTGTCAGTTAGCGAATAGCCTAACCTAGCATTGTGGGATTGGGTTCGGGATTGCATGAAGCTGCCCAGTGCTGGGGTGTCCTAGCTGTCCCAGTCGGCGCAGGGCAGGCCCTCGTCCTCAGAGTCAGACTCTGGGGAGGCATCCTTGATGCGGCGCAGTGCCTCGTGAATGCTGCGGGTGAGCGGGTCAGCAGAGTCGGGCAGCTCCCCCAGTGAGTCCTGCAGCTCCTCGCGCTGAACCTTCTTCAGCGGGACGCCCTTGCGGATCTGCGCTAGGATGTTGTTGCTGTCGTCTTCCTCCGGGGAAGGGGGCATGGCACGCTGTTCCATCTTGCGTAGGTGGAAGCTGCCTCGTTTCAGAGAAGCCAGCACCTCATCCATCGGGGAACTCGCTGTCAATACAAGAGCAGGCATACAGTACGCACTTGCACACACACATACTGCATATAACAGAGCTGACGAGTGTTTAAAGCTTATGCCAGAGATGCCACTTGCTTTTAACCAAGTCTACAGAAACGGGACATAGTCACCAGGCTCTGTGTGTCCAGATCCACTGCTCATAGCAAGTCCAAGACTATTTCATTGTCCCCTCGATTTTATTTATAAATCAATTGTATTTATATAATGTATTTCAACACCTGATCAGGATTTCCATGTGATGATTATAACACATTTCATCATAATATAACTCAGCGGTTCTCAAACTGTGGGTCGTGAATACCTAATCAATTAAAAAACTAGTTTAGTTTAGAAAAAATTAGATTAATATATTATTATTATTGACACTTTTTACTCTATTTTACTCCAAGAGTTCCTCGTCCTACCTGCCTTTGTCTGAACTGGTTACCTAGCAACCAACTTGCCATGTCAGCCAATCAGCGGAATGCACTTCTGTACCGTTTAGTCCAGCCTCTGTGATTTTTGTTGCGAAGTTTGAGAACCGCTGATATAACTATATACAAATATAACTAAAAAATATAACTAAAAATGCAACATATGTACAGTACCTTTGAGCAGTTTCACTATAGGGTCATTCCACACCAAACTGACTACATTTGTGGATCTTTCCCACATCGTATCAGATTCTTCTAAATATTAGCCTTTAACTATGGCCTATAATGGGGGGTGGGGTATGGCAGATGTAGGTGAGGTGGGGATCATTGGCCATTCTGATGCAGAATGACCCTATATTCATTTTCTCAGGGCTGTTCACCCCCCTGCAGAGAATAATAAGAGCATGAGTATTAGTTTAAAGCCTTACTACTTCTTTTCTGGGACCCTTCCATGGCAGATGTCTTCTTGAGCTTCTTCCTGGCGCTCACCAGTTGGCTGCTGTCAAAGAGCTGTGCGGAGGGCAGTGTGCTGGAGGCTTGCAGGGTCTCTGTCACGACTTCTCCGGGCTGTCTGAGGGGGCTGCCAGGCTGTGCCTCGCTCTCGGAGAGGGGGTCCTCGCTGGGTGGGGGTGGAGGAGGGGCGGGGTGGAGGAGGGGCGGGGTGGAGCAGCAGTGGCTGGGCAGCTAAGCAGAGGTAGGGAGAGGGGCAGCGAGGCAGGCTGGGGTGGTTGGAAGGCGGTGCTCGCTGGAGGTAATGAACACTTTCTAGCCCCCCTGCTTGCTGGGTGGTGCCGTGGGCTCGAGGCAGTCCTGCCTCCCTCTCCTCTGCGGTCTCGTCGGTCTGCACGCTTGCTGAGAGGGACTGAGCCTGATCCGGGCTGGCACAGGGAACCGAGGGGCTGCTGCTTTTCCTCCTTGCCAGTCGAAGTCTGGTTGATTTCAGTATGACCTGACCTGGGTACCGC
Organism: Acipenser oxyrinchus oxyrinchus; assembly: GCA_030684275.1. Classification (NCBI taxonomy): domain Eukaryota; kingdom Metazoa; phylum Chordata; class Actinopteri; order Acipenseriformes; family Acipenseridae; genus Acipenser; species Acipenser oxyrinchus. Next base: position 102,455,122 of record CM060247.1, read on the forward strand.
TGCAAGACAACACAAACATTACCAAACAATAAGGCCTACACCCATACTTGAGTGTGTCAATCACTGGAGTTAGAATTCTTCCCTGTTTCACACAGAAATGAGAAAGGCTGCATGACCACCAAAATACCCATCAAGCAGTACCCACCTGCTTAAAGCTGCGGAGTCTGTCCAGTGTTCGCTGTCGTTCCTGACTGACCCAAATGTTCTTTTTCTCATCCTCCTCCTGCTAAAGAAATAGAAATGCACCTGTGAGGAATGCTGCAGCATGGTCCAAATGCAAGTGTGTGTTTCTGGTAACAAGCAAAGACCCTGCGTCCTATTTAAAAAGCATTACCAAGGCAGTGAATCTACTGTATTTACCTCATTTACCTTAATTCTAACGTTATCTGAAAATGGTCCTGTATTTTACAGCGAATTTTTGTGTGCCGACAGGCAGGCATGTATTGAAAATACATGTAATTGAAATACTGATTTTCATTACATTTGTATTTTTCTAATTTGTAATGCAAATGCTAATGCATAAGTATTCATTATTTTGTACTGAATCACAGTAATGTTAACTGTATGTGATGTAAAATGAGAAGAAGATTACAGATTGCTATTTGCTGATATTTTATTTGAGTCTTCACTGTCTGAAATGTGTATTGTGATGGGGAAGACTGAATCAACACAGGATCGCAGCCAGTTAGACAACAAAACTCAAAACCAAACTGGCTGGGCTAGAAACAAGAACAAAAATAAAAATCTGTATCTGGCTCTATTGTCAACATGTGGTAATACAAACAAGAAACACTTCACTGTGTAAACAAGTATGCCAGCAGATTATCATGACCTCCCATCCACCACATGTGCATGTAAATATGTAAGATTGGCATACTGACAGTTTGACATGCTAAAGAATGTCCTAATCAAGTCATGTCACAACTGAACTGGCAATTCAATAGATATATGCAAAAAATGTGTGTCATTAGGATGGACAGACAGATAATAGGTTGTCGTTTGGTGTCATATTCCAGTTTAGAAGATTTATTTCAGAGCATATTGTTTCAAAACACTAGAAATCATATTGAGTTCAGGGATCCACAAAATGTGGTCATACTGATGTAAGTGTGTTGACTTTTATTGATTAGTAAAAATAAAAACAAATACATGTAATTAAAGCTTACTAAACCAAGTTAAAAGGGCAACTGAAACATGACCCTAAACAATAAGTTATTACATATTAGGGGTACATTTGAATTGCTTTATTTACGTAGCTTCAATCTCTTTATTACTTTGAATACGTTTAAGATATTGAGACACGGGGGTTATGGCTGCACAAAATGATGTTGACAGAATTTACCAGTTGCATGGCATGATGGGATGTGTAGTCCTCCTGGCTGCCTTGGCGCTGACACATCTTCTCTCTGTGGTTCACAATACAGATCTCCTGTGGAGAAAGAAGGACTTGGTACTAAAAGTCTGCTGCAGGTGGATTTCCATCCTAAACTCATTTTCATTTTCTAAGGAGCTGCATGCTTTTAGTTGGAGGACCTTCCTGTCTACTCGTTAATAGGATTCCATCTCAGTTGTTGACTCTGTACTTACATTATTTTACACACAGTATATAGCACTAATCATATACAAAGTACAACATATTAATAGACAACTTTGTTTTTTAAAAAGGACATTTCCCATATGTAGTACAAATGATATGTAAAAGAAATACAGTATATTTGAATATTATATATATATATATATATATATATATATATATATATATTTTTTTTTTATTTTTTTTTTCCCAGAGAGAATATATTTTTGGTTACGTTTATATACTTCAATTAACAGGTCAAAAGTTTCAAAACGTTGAAGTTCAAAACTACGACACAATTGTTTAAAAAGCGTGGTTCCCCTAAGTGACAGCTGCCCACGCTCCCACAGACTTAAAATAAATTGAAAAGAAAGATGACAAACACCAGCTGTGACAAGATAACAAAGGATTAATATGAAATGCCACTTTACAGTATGTTTCGCATTTAAGTTTTGTTAAAAAAAACAAAAGCAGTTAAGTGACTGAAGTTTTTTTCTTCAAGGCTGGCCAAGCCAGCAGCGTTACGATAATGAAACGATTCCTCATGTTAAGACAGATGAAAAGAACACACATGCCAGCCCCATCAATGTCACTAATTAGGCTAATCACTGTCTCACAGTTCATATGAAAAGGGCTTGTTGCCAACAAGGCAAAATGTCACCGCTGTGATTTCTGATATGACTGTGGGAGCGGTTAAATCTCTGATTTGAAGAGTCAGCTTGCAGGTGTATTTAGATAGTTATCAGCATTGCTTTACAAGGTTAAACCCCTATGATGAAATAATGCTGTGCTTTATGTTACAGTCCATTTCTTCTTTCAAAAACCAGGAAAGAGCCCTTTGAGCAGATTGAAACACAGCAATATTCTTCATGGAGACTACTGGAGGTAGGCTTGGATTCAGATTTACAGTAAAAGCCCCGATACCTGCACTGACTCATTTAAAGCTCTGTTAAGTTGTCTCTAAGGTTCACACTAGTTTCATATGAACTCCAGGGTGGTCGCTGTGGGATGGATACAGGAACCTTGGATCAAAGGCTTCAATTCCCTTTACCACATTGTGTTCCTCTGTTTTAAGCTAAACTCTTGGCATATAATCCATGCAGGTTTTGTATGACGGCAGAATTTCATGGGACCCCAATGTGAAACAGCTCACCTGCACTCAGTAAAAGTATTTTTGTAAATCAATGAAAATCAGATATGTAACCTTCTTGTTCCTGAGGTAGGCTTTCTTGGCAGATATGCGCCTCTTCTGGCCTCCAGCTGCCGACCCTTCTGCTGCAGTTTGAGCAGATCCTCTTTCTGCAGGTGAACGGACGCTGCCATGTGCTCAGTGTCCTGCATGGCATCTATACTCTCGTAGGTGTCGTAGTACACCACCTCATCCTGCCTCTCTGGCACAAGAAGAGAGACAAGTCATGGAAGCCAGCTGCCACACAACATGCTTTTCTCCTAAATCAAAAGTGTTGTGAATTTACACATGTACTTCACTAACAACTATATTAATAAACATTATACAGAGCTTCTATGTTGAGATGCTGTGATACAGGTAGCAGAGCAGATTAATGATTTAGGTGTGTGGAAATACAGATACATTCAGAATCCTAGTTTTGTAATGTATTCGTGTGCTGCAGGTTCTCTGAGCAAGACACTTCTCTCTAGAATGACCTAAGTAACTTTACAGAAAAACGACTATATCACAAATAATAACAATACAAAAATCAGTGTCTTAGTGTCTTACAAAGAAGAATGCATATAACAGCATACAGTAGATTCATATTAGTATACAGTATATAAGAAAGTTATGATTTCTTCACTGCTTGGTTGGCACATTCCATACCTATCATCTGCCTCTTGATGCTCTCTAGTTGTGTGGTTAGCAGCAGCTCCTCACACTTCAGAATCTCCCCCTGAATCTCATAGAGCTGGAGCTGCATGTCATAGTAACTGGACTCCAGCTGGTCCAGGCGAGCCATGGCCTCGTCCCCTCCTTGCAGATTCTGCATCTGGATTATAAAAGCATTCAGGATACTGTTTTAACTTTCTTATGCTGTATATTTCATTGCATTGCGGCAAGCTTACTTAATGCTTTGGAATCTGTGTTTAAAATGTTCTCGTCTCTCCTGTGAATTATAATGGGAGTGTAAAATAAATATTTTAACACTTTGAATTCAATAACTGCAGTGGTACATTTCACCCTCCAGAATGCCCTTTATATTAGACAGAATAAACTAACAGCAGTTTCCTGTGTTGATGTTGTGGCATCGTGCAGTGACCCCCTGGTCCTACATCCTAAGAGCTTGTATTTAAAACACGACCCCCTGGTTCTGCATCCTAAAAGCTTGTATTTAAATCCGACTCCCTGGTCCTGCATCCTAAGAGCTTGTATTTAAACACGACTCCCTGGTCCTGCATCCTAAGAGCTTGTATTTAAACACAACCCCCTGGTCCTGCAACCTAAGAGCTTGTATTTAAACACAACTCCCTGGTCCTGCATCCTAAGAGCTTGTATTTAAACACGACCCCCTGGTGCTGCATCCTAAGAGCTTGTATTTAAACACGACCCCATGGTCCTGCATCCTAAGAGCTTGTATTTAAACACGACCCCCTGGTCCTGCATCCTAAGAGCTTGTATTTAAACACGACCCCTGGTCCTGCATCCTAAGAGCTTGTATTTAAAAGCTCTTTTTACAAAGGACGCCAAGAGGGCAGTCCAAGGTGAGAGCACAGTTGGGATTTTTCCTGTTTTGGTATCCTGACCTACCGGATGAACACTGAATGTATTGCAGTATTTTGTTTACTCAAAACCAAATTTACACACAAACAAAAACAAGAACAAAAGTGTGACTCGGGGAGGTCCTGGCCCTTGTCTCACCTCTTCTCTCAGTGCATGTTTCCTCTGCTCCAGGCAGATCTCTTTACCCTCATCAGCTGCAGGGTCTCCTTGGACACAGCATACTGCAGTTTCTCCATGCGCTCCACCGCTGCTGCCCACGCTGCCTTGCCAAACTTCTTCTGGTCGACCCTCATGCGGTCCAACACAGCTGAAACACAGCATAGCAATGCCATTAAACACATTCACAGCTGAAACACAGCATCGCAATGCCATCAAACACATTCACAGCTGAAACACAGCATCGCAATGCCATCAAACACATTCACAGCTGAAACACAGCATCGCAATGCCATTAAACACATTCACAGCTGAAACACAGCATAGCAATGCCATTAAACACATTCACAGCTGAAACACAGCATCGCAATGCCATCAAACACATTCACAGCTGAAACACAGCATCGCAATGCCATCAAACACATTCACAGCTGAAACACAGCATCGCAATGCCATCAAACACATTCACAGCTGAAACACAGCATCGCAATGCCATCAAACACATTCACAGCTGAAACACAGCATAGCAATGCCATCAAACACATTCACAGCTGAAACACAGCATTGCAATGCCATCAAACACATTCACAGCTGAAACACAGCATCGCAATGCCATTATACACATTCACAGCTGAAACACAGCATTGCAATGCCATCAAACACATTCACAGCTGAAACACAACATCACAATGCCAAACACATTCACAGCTGAAACACAGTATCGCAATGCCATCAAACACATTCACAGCTGAAACACAGCATCGCAATGCCATCAAACACATTCACAGCTGAAACACAGCATCACAATGCCATCAAACACATTCACAGCTGAAACACAGCATCGCAATGCCATCAAACACATTCACAGCTGAAACACAGCATCGCAATGCCATCAAACACATTCACAGCTGAAACACAGCATCGCAATGCCATCAAACACATTCACAGCTGAAACACAGCATTGCAATGCCATCAAACACATTCACAGCTGAAACACAGCATCGCAATGCCATCAAACACATTCACAGCTGAAACACAGCATCGCAATGCCATCAAACACATTCACAGCTGAAACACAGTATCGCAATGCCATCAAACACATTCACAGCTGAAACACAGCATCGCAATGCCATCAAACACATTCACAGCTGAAACACAGCATCGCAATGCCATCAAACACATTCACAGCTGAAACACAGCATCGCAATGCCATTAAACACATTCACAGCTGAAACACAGCATAGCAATGCCATTAAACACATTCACAGCTGAAACACAGCATCGCAATGCCATCAAACACATTCACAGCTGAAACACAGCATCGCAATGCCATCAAACACATTCACAGCTGAAACACAACATCACAATGCCATCAAACACATTCACAGCTGAAACACAGCATCGCAATGCCATCAAACACATTCACAGCTGAAACACAGCATAGCAATGCCATCAAACACATTCACAGCTGAAACACAGCATTGCAATGCCATCAAACACATTCACAGCTGAAACACAACATCACAATGCCAAACACATTCACAGCTGAAACACAGCATCGCAATGCCATCAAACACATTCACAGCTGAAACACAACATCACAATGCCAAACACATTCACAGCTGAAACACAGCATCACAATGCCATCAAACACATTCACAGCTGAAACACAGCATCGCAATGCCATCAAACACATTCACAGCTGAAACACAACATCACAATGCCAAACACATTCACAGCTGAAACACAGCATTGCAATGCCATCAAACACATTCACAGCTGAAACACAGCATCGCAATGCCATTATACACATTCACAGCTGAAACACAGTATCGCAATGCCATCAAACACATTCACAGCTGAAACACAGCATCACAATGCCATCAAACACATTCACAGCTGAAACACAGCATCACAATGCCATCAAACACATTTCACAGCTGAAACACAGCATCACAATGCCATCAAACACATTCACAGCTGAAACACAGCATCGCAATGCCATCAAACACATTCACAGCTGAAACACAGCATCGCAATGCCATCAAACACATTCACAGCTGAAACACAGCATCGCAATGCCATCAAACACATTCACAGCTGAAACACAGTATCGCAATGCCATCAAACACATTCACAGCTGAAACACAGCATCACAATGCCATCAAACACATTCACAGCTGAAACACAGCATCACAATGCCATCAAACACATTCTCTTGTCACAGGGCCACAGTGACATCTGGTGCTCACGCATGCCCTCTACTGGCCTCTACGAAACACAGCATCACAATGCCATCAGACACATTCTCTTGTCACAGGGCCACAGTGACATCTGGTGCTCATGCATGACCTCTACTGGCATCTACAGCAAAATGTAGGGGTTTACAAAAACTTTAGGGTTAATTAAAGCCAGAAATGTACCTTAAAAGTAAATATACAGTGTACCTAAAATTATGTAGGATGTTCATTTCAGATTGCTTTACACTAAAATTCAAACAATTTAATTAGCTCCCAAACTCTACTTTCGGCCATGTTTACACAATAACATCCACACAGAGGGCATTGCTGTGCAATCAGGTCTGTTTGGGAGGTAATCCGAGGTGGTACTCAGTGTTATATAGCCTAATATTTCACAGTCATGTTTTCTTTATTTCTATTGCATTTCTTTTTGTGTTTTTAGCGTTCCTCGTGTTACACTCTACCAGAATTATTTTAATCCTACAGAAAACGTTGATAAATCAATTTATTAAGTTGTTAAAATGATAGTGATTCAAATGCTGGAAATAATGTGGGCTACTCATTGCGACAGGCGGCGATGTGAACGGCTAAACTACTAGAGACAGAGAGATAGAGCAGAGAGAACAGCAGACTGTCTGGCATTGCCAGGCACTTCACAATATCATGGATGGCCATGATATGTTTATTGTATGGCTATTGGTGTATCTTAGTGAGATGGTATGCCTATTGCTGCATTGCAACTTCAGTCTACTGCCTGATAAATCAATTTTAAATATTAAAACAAAACAATTGATCATCACAGCAAGTGAACAAGACGTGGTTAAAGTCATCCACACGGTGTGTAATAGTTATTTTATCAATGAATGATCATGAGTGGTATCTAAAGGGAAAAAAAAATCTGTCGGAAAATCAATATTTGCTAAAGACCTTCAAAGTGGATTCAATTTCTGGATGGTGCAGATACACTTCTATGAAGGGGATATTGGACATGCTGTCTTCAAATGCTCTACTGTACTCTTGTACAATCAGGACTGAATATTGCACACAACTAGTGTTTTGGGGATTTTCTCCTTCGTTAATAAAAAATAAAGGGGAATTAATTTCATTGTACACTATGTTGAGGAGTGTATTTGATTAAACTGCATAGGCAAATTGCCATTTAAGAAATTACTAATTTTAGTCTAAATTTAGCCTTGAGCAAAAAGCAGACAAGACGACTCAATAAAAGAGTTTAAAAGAAAACAGGTGCTTTATACAGGCAAGAACATTTAATAATCATTTCCAGATTCTATAAAAAGCCAACTGAAGCTAAAAAAAAAAACATTAAAAACAGTACCTTACCCCTTGGAGAGACAACAAAAAGGCACTGGTTGGTAATAGGACAGACATAAAGCACGTCAAAGCGAAGACAATGAAAACGCATGCTCTCAATAGGACAGACACAAAGCACAGCATCAAAGTGAAGACAATGAAAATGCATGCTCTCAATAGGACAGACACAAAGCACAGCATCAAAGTGAAGACAATGAAAATGCATGCTCTCTTGGTTACCTTTCTGTGCCCTGGCTGTGATTTCAAAGTACTTGACAGTTAGGTCCTGAATGGACAGCACTGCCATATGAGCTTTTCTTTGCCAGTCAGCATCCTCCTTCTTCAAGCTTTCAATCCTTCTTGGACCAAGGTAATCATTCTCCATGGAAATCTGTGAAGGTAAGAGACAGCATCAGCAAGGCCTGGTACTGTAGAGCTTCCGAGCAGCATGTTGTGAATGAGGTACAGCAGGTACTGTTAAGGGAATACAGGACCCTTGTGAAACAGAGATCATTTCACCTTTATTCTTTCATTATTCCCAAAGCCAGTGGAGCTGTGCTGGACCATGGATCTGTTTGTGAACACAATGCAGGAATCAAAAAGTTCCTTTGTGGTTAAGCACCTCCACATGATCCTTCGTAGGTTTGATTCAAAGATGGCAATTTGAGACAAGCCAGAAATTTTACTGTAGTACTTTACAAGTACAGTACAACGTTGCATATCCGACCCCCTCTGGACTGGGGTATAGGCGGATATGTGAAAAAGTCGGATTTGCCAACTTACACATCCATAAATAGGTTAGTGAACAAAAACAACACGCAAACTGCTTTAAACATGGGGACATTTTTGCTTTAAAAGTAAGCAAATGTAAACAAATACACAGTGTTGCTATGCAGTTTGCAATAAGCCATCTCCACGCAAAGCTTTTTTAAAAAAATACAAAACAAAAGCGGTAAATGTACAGTAACCTGCAACTGATGGCTTCTTTCTTAACTCCATAAGTCCCTGCCTCCCTGGTTCTGCTTTCTTAATATCTCTGACACGTTACTTTGTGCTTTTACTTGATATTGCCAACAGCTGATAAGCAGCTCGGTTTGAATATTGCTTCAGCCATTTTAAATAAACTGCCGGTAAGCATTGCGTTTATGAAGCTTGATTTGTTTAATTCAAAATGCATTTAAAAGCTACAACAACACGCTGCCAATGTCTGCAAGCGTGCGCTCCATCATATAAACACGCTGCACAAAAAAAAGCTTTCTCGACTGGTGTATTGAACGCCACTGTTACACGCAGCTGACTGTCACATGCACACAGCCCGCCTCTCTTAAAGGGGAACGCACCAAAAGCTGATTGCTATAACGCTTTCTTTCTGTTTCCATCGCGGAAGCTGCATTTGCTGCCAATGTCATTACTCTCGTAGTCTACTTTTAATATTTATTTATTTATTTAGCGAGGTGGTTAATTTATCAGTGTGGTTATGTGACGGTCGGGTATGCGATGTTCCACTGTATGCAAGTCCCATATATCCAATGTAACAGGTTCTTCCATATCCAGTATCCTCACAATGTTGTGCTCAAGAATGTACAAACGAAGATACTTCCTATATCATCAGTTCTGTATTGTGCTAGATTTATTTTTGCTGTACCCTGTGTAGGATTCTCTTGTCTGAGCTGTCATAGGTTGCATATCGTGTATATCGTGCATTCCTTGCATGATACTATATCAAAACCAGAATGCAAAAAACTCAAGTGTGACTGTGACCAGGGTGACTGGTGGTGATGTCAGGCCAGGAAATGAATCCACAACACACAAGGCAACTGCAGGGTGAAACTGACACGCTACGGCGCTCAGCTTTTTATAAAACAAAAGATTTTAAACAAACAAAAGACTTTCACAAAACAACACGGGGCATTGGCCAAAATAAATAGACAAACAAAACAGATACGAAACAACAAATACTGTGCTGGTGCTTCCAGCACGAGTAGCAATTGTTATCTTTGTTTTTCAGTCTCCTCCCTCTACTCCCATTCTCCACTCACTGAACACCCAACCCAGAGAGAGTGAAACACTGCACCTTTTATGCAGCTGTACCGAGACTCAATTGCTAATCAATCATTCAATTAGAATCTAATCTGAACTAATTGTGCTCCCTGTGCTTCCATACTAATACCCCCTTTAATCTGCACGTGGAGTGATTGTGCAATCCCTGTGCCTAAATACAACTACAAATTTTAAATCATTTGTGATAACCCACACTCCATGCACCAATACATACATACATACATATAACAGACAACATAAAACACAAAACACAAAATATGCTCAGGGACGGGGAACCCTGCCACAGTGACATATACGGGACAGTGGCTCCAAAAAGTATTTGAGCACTGGATAACCTAAAGGCAGGGCAAAGTTATACTGGTATGAACAATGCGTGACCAAAGAGATATTATCAGGAGCTTATACTCATTGACTTACGTTATATTCTGGCTGGGACATTAAATGGAGCCTCCCCATGCCCCAGTGAATCCCTCAGAAACCTCGCTCACAATGCACTTGTGATCAAGACGTTCAATCCAACCATCAGCAGCAGCTTTCTGTTTCCTCCTGGCTTCTTATTTTCCTTATTTACTAATTTAGATCACAGACAAGATAATAGGAGGGTTCAACTCCCAAATACTCTGAACTCACGTCTCTCTAGGTTGATATACCATATAAATGTGAGCGCTGCTAGTTTCCCAGCACGTTTTGTTCCTGTCTGCAAGTCCCACATCTAAAAATAAGGGTAAATACAACGTTTTCCAAAGTGGTGGCACCCAACGCAGAAAGCAACCAATTACACTAAATTACTAGATATCTATGAGCTTCAAGTCCAGAAACCTGAAGCACACCCTGCGGTCTTAAAACATAACATTTAACATGGCTGTCATGGTTCGGTTTTGTTTGGCTGGTGAACATGATCGTTTCATGGACTACACGTCACCTGAACTGGAAGAACACAGTATTTTATAAGGGTACCCTACCGTACGTCTTGACCCAAGCTTGATAATTTTCAAATGCTTTGTGTTCCCAAGTCGGAAGTTGGGGAGTAAAGTTTTTTTTGCCAAAATGTGTCCAAGGTTTCAAAGGGCTCTTATCTTAGGTTTTTGCATGGCCAGCTACTGTATAAACATGTATTCATTATTATTATTATTATTATTATTATTATTATTATTATTATTATTATTATTATTATTTTACAGAAACACCCAAAAGCACCTATTCAATGTTTCTAAATGGTGGAGGATGTAAATATGTGCAGTGTCCGATGTTTGATTTTCAAAACCTTGGAAGACAAAGAGTTCTATTTTATATAATATAATAATAATAATAATAATATCTTTATTTTTATATAGTGCCTTTCATAGTGGACCACCATCACAAAGCGCTCTACAGAATTAGGCTGTGGACTGTGCATTATATGCAGTCACTTAAAATAGGACATTGATTTAATATCTCATCTGCATGATGGAGCACAAGGAGGTTAAGTGACTTGCCCAGGGTCATATAGTGAGTCAGTCAGTGGCAGAAGTGGGATTTGAACCAGTGATCTTCTAATTACAAGCCCTGGACTTTAACCACTCGGCCACACTGCCTCATTTTAATGATTTAAAGTCTAAATATCTAAATGGGTCACATCTGATAGGATTGGAAAGGTACCTGTAATTCTGGAAGAGGGCAACAGTGTAGTAATTTAAAAAATAGTAAAATAAAAAGACATCAGTTTTGAGCATCAATATGGCAATATCAAAAATGTCCACTTTGCATGCTCTGCATGGATAATGGACTGAATTGGTTTCCAAGAATCAATCCTAAAGTCGGGCTTTTAGATTCTGCTGTCTGGAAAATGGATTATAACACATCTTAATCGTAGAGTAATCTAATGAATTAACCAGCCATGCAAGTCTCTCCAGTAATGAGCCTAAACAAATACATTACAATACTCAAGAAATGCTGTTTTTGATAGAAGAGTTTCTTGCAGTATCTGTGTTCTTCTTGTTTAAAGACATTTGATGCACAGTAGGTCAATTGGAAAACTATTTTTATTAAAACAAAGCTTGACACAAACATACCGACATTTAATACAATTCATCAAGATTGCACTAAAACAACAACGAATACTCAGAGAAGGCAGATGTGCTGTACTGCGCTACACAGGGTTTTTATTGGATTACACAGTGTGTTGTTAGGATTATACTGGTCTTAATCACACCTACATTATACAGCATGTACAGCACGTGTGCTTGCCTCAGTGTAGGACTGCTGAGTTACGCTATGGTAGCCAACCACTTCCTGACAAACTAAAATAAACACAAAGAAAAAAGCACTGCTAAAAACAACACAAAAAAAACACAGCCCAATGAACTGAACTAACAAAGAGGATACAGTACTTGCAGCTGTTTTTTTAAAGACAATTAATGAGAACAAAAAAGTATTTCAAAGCATCAAAGTAAGACATGAGTTTTTCAAAAACAAAGACTGGGTGGATTCAGAACTGTAGCCTCTCTGAGAGGCCAGACTGCTGGCCTTCTAGTTACCTTTCTGAGCTCAAAACCTTGCTTCAAAGAGCAGAACTCTTCCAGAAAGCTTAAGCATTCTGGACCCAGCTGAGGAACTTGAAAAGGCTGATTCATTTGAACTGTCAAGACAATATGGGACAAATAAAACAAACAAAAACTTGAAAATCTGCCACTTTACATTACAACCCTGGTTTAAAACAAACTTTTTTAAATAAATTAGTCTCAGGTGTTCATAAGATAAACACCAGTCTCATTTTGTGGGTTTCGGGGTGTTTAAATCAGAAACCCTAATGACAGTACACAGTGCTGCTGGCAGTCCTTTCAGGATGCCACACTGTCAGAGGCAGTCAGTGCTGAAGGGACGTGACTACTCAAGCATGTGCCGTTGCAATACACTGTGCCAGGACTGTTTCCAACACAGCTGAACACTTTTCAGAGCCCCACAGAGCACAGTCAGTCTCAACAGTTACTGTAAAGAGGAGGGGATCTCACTCACTTGGGGAAACAGTGTGATAACTAGCAGCTGTGGGGAAGGTACTCATCACTACTGTGGAAACAACTGCTACAGCAAGTGTATGAACAGAGCCCTTCACAACACACTATACACAAAACAACTGCAACAGCAAGTGTATGAGCAGAGCCCTTCACAACACACTATACACAAAACAACTGACACAGCATAGGAGCAAGTGTATGAGCAGAGCCCTTCACAACACACTACACACAAAACAACTGACACAGCAAGTGTATGAGCAGAGCCCTTCACAACACACTATACACAAAACAACTGCTACAGCATAGGAGCAAGTGTATGAGCAGAGCCCTTCACAACACACTATACACAAAACAACTGACACAGCATAGGAGCAAGTGTATGAGCAGAGCCCTTCACAACACACTATACACAAAACAACTGCTACAGCAAGTGTATGAGCAGAGCCCTTCACAACACACTATACACAAAACAACTGATACAGCAAGTGTATGAGCAGAGCCCTTCACAACACACTATACACAAAACAACTGACACAGCATAGGAGCAAGTGTATGAGCAGAGCCCTTCACAACACACTATACACAAAACAACTGACACAGCATAGGAGCAAGTGTATGAGCAGAGCCCTTCACAACACACTATACACAAAACAACTGCTACAGCAAGTGTATGAGCAGAGCCCTTCACAACACACTATACACAAAACAACTGATACAGCAAGTGTATGAGCAGAGCCCTTCACAACACACTATACACAAAACAACTGCTACAGCAAGTGTATGAGCAGAGCCCTTCACAACACACTATACACAAAACAACTGCTACAGCATAGGAGCAAGTGTATGAGCAGAGCCCTTCACAACACACTATACACAAAACAATTGCTACAGTATAGGAGCAAGTGTATGAGCAGAGCCTTCACAACACACTATACACAAAACAACTGCTACAGCATAGGAGCAAGTGTATGAGCAGAGCCCTTCACAACACACTATACACAAAACAACTGCTACAGCATAGGAGCAAGTGTATGAGCAGAGCCCTTCACAACACACTATACACAAAACAACTGACTACAGCAAGTGTATGAGCAGAGCCCTTCACAACACACTATACACAAAACAACTGCTACAGCATAGGAGCAAGTGTATGAGCAGAGCCCTTCACAACACACTATACACAAAACAACTGCTACAGCATAGGAGCAAGTGTATGAGCAGAGCCCTTCACAACACACTATACAACAAGTAGATGCCAGATCAAATTTACCCAAATAAAATTAAAAAGTAAGTTAATGGTTAAATATGTTCAACTCGAACTCCCCCTGTGTCTCCAATGCACTATATTATCAGGCCTAAAGGTGTTTATACAGATTTATTTATCCGTTTGAGTTTTTAAAGCTACTTTCTTACATTTGCATACCTAACAAAGACATAGCCCCATAGTAAAATAGTAAAAGGGTCCTATAGTCCTATAGTAAAAACAAGTGTAATACAGCACAGTGAAAGCATGGTAAAGCAAATGAAAAACACAGCAAACCATGGTAAATGTATAGTATAACAAAGACAGGGAAAAACGTCAATTCAATAGCACTATTTTTTTTTTGTTGGTGGCGAACCAAAGCAAATGTATTATTATCAACATCTTCTGTAGTAGCCAAATAAAAATGATTACAGAGATCTGCCTTTAAAACAGGATAACAAAGCATGATGATTCCACAAAGGTATTTCAAAAACAACAATTGGTGAGTTAAGCCAAAAGTAACTTGGGACTTGTTTCTTCTGTGGGTAGGCTAAGCCTTCCCTGTGTCTCGATGAGTGTTTGCAGAATCACATGCTGTAGCCTATACTGTAGCTGGCATTCACAGGCAGTCCCTGAGGGTTTTCTATACTGTATACTATAGGACAGACAGTTCATTTATGGCTACTTCTTCAAATCCTGCTCACCAAACTCATTGGGGCATTTTATCATCTTTCATTCATGAAGTCTTTTAGGAGTTTATTTTACATTTGAGAAAAATCATTACATCACTGCCTACAGAAAACAAATGTTGTGTTTATTGGTTTTCAGGGGAATTATAGTGTTGGGTCTAAATCAAACTTCCTTTACACGCTCCACTGACGAACATACCGTACCCTATTTTACAATCCTGGATTACAATAGCATTGTGAATGAAAAATAAAAACTCTTACGTCACAGTCTTTCTTTTAGTGCTGTGATGAGCTAAAAACAAAAAAAACGCTTTACAATATTCTTCTCTCTCTCCCAAACACACACAGTGAACAATCTGCCCTTCTGTAATGCTTCAGTCAGTGACTCACTCAACATTTAACTCACTGGCTCAATGTTCTCAATGCTGATGTACATTGGTCCCACACTGTCTCCAATAAGAAAATGCGATCCTGCCCATGGGTTGGAATATTTGAACCCCATGGGACTGGAATGTCAGCAGCCAATCCGGTAGCAGGAAAGACATGTGATACTGACAAATGCGCACTACTGTGCATGCTGAAATGTATCAGACACAAACAACGCAGGTACAAAAGCCACTGAAAGAGGTGGCGGAGTAATCTAATCTTGAACACATCTGAGAAACTACATGACTTATTTAGCACAGAGTGAAAATGCACTTCATGAAATACAAGACCCACATGACACACGTCCTCACAGCCCCATTCATAATACTAAGCTAAAAACACATCAAGGTATGAATGACTGTATACCTCACATTATGCCGCTTCATTCATACAACTTAACAATGTACAATGATATTGGGGGGGCCTACGGTGGCTGATCTCCATACCACACCTTCTTCATAATTCAAACATGTACTGTAACGGTGCATGTTTGTCTCAATCGAATATAACCCTTGATCGTTCATGTTTCTGCCCCTTCTGTTGTCTTATTTCAGGGTAGTCAATCCATAACCTTAAACCTTTCCAAAGCACGTACAGAATTACTACACGTACTGTACAGTAGTGGAAAAAGAAATGTACTTTAACATTTATACAAATCATTTGGCAAGACAAAAAGCTTGAATACTGAGAGTTACTGTACAATATAGCATTTGATTTAGATAAGAGGACCACAGACTGCCCAAGCAAAGAATAGTGATCCGTTTTTTATTTCTCCCAAATGATGTGACAACAGCTTCAGCAGGCACTTTTTTTTTTTTTAAACATACAGCAATTCCAATGAATAGAACTTGTTCTGCAGGTGCAAAGAAGTGAAATCAAACAATAACTAAAGCATAACTAGATTGAGAACTTTCTTGAATTTTATAACACATCCTAATATTTCCAGCTCCACCTCTCCCTCTCAGTATAGAATGCAAATTCAAATTCAATAAGCCACTTTCCAGCTCCACCTCTCCCTCAGTATAGAATGCAAATTCAAATTCAATAAGCCACTTTCCAGTTCCACCTCTCCCCTCAGTATAGAATGCAAATTCAATTCAATAAGCCACTTTCCAGCTCCACTTCTCCCTCTCAGTCAAGACCAGCTGCTCCTCACTCCAAACGTGTAAAATCGTTAATGGCACTGGGCCAGACCTGGGAAATGTACCGCAAGAGCATATTCCCAGTGTTTCTATACCCCTTTCCACAAAGACAGAGGAAAGGACATTCTGTTGACGGATGTGAAAACGTCAACATTACATTTCAGTGGCAACTCCTAAAAATAATTTCACAGCACTTACAGCACACAGACTACTGTAGGCTTTCAGCAGGAACATAGAGTACATTGCTTGAACTTTGTGTTTATCCTGGCTTTAATTACTTCATAAGGACATTTCTTTCACTGCTATGCCCAGTTATTGGGTAAAATGCAAAATCCAATTACTGTCCTCTTACAAGGGTTTTGTAAAGATTCCTGCGACCAGTAACTACAAAGCCCCTAAACGCTAAGAAATGCACCTCTTTCTTATTTTCCAATCCAATATAAATCAAGTCGAGACATACTAAACTAGTACTGAAGTTCTCTTCATGTCTGCTGTCTAAACTGCACAGAGAGCGCAATACATTCCTGTTTTCATGGTCAAGCAGCCAGTCTTACAGGAGGTTTCAAGTTGCATGGGGGTTTGCTTAGCAGGACACACACACACACACACACACACACACACACACACACACACAGTCTCACACACACACACTCACACTCACACTCACACTCACACACTGACACACACACACACACACACACAGACACACTCAGACACACACACACACACACACACACAGACACTCACACACACACACACACACACACACACACACACACACACACACACACACTCACACACACAGACACAGACACAGACACACACACACACACACACACACACACACACTGACACACACACTGCACACACACACACACACACACGATCTCTCTTCACTATTTCACATGCTCTAGCTGCAAACATGGAACACCCTCCTCTCACAAGGTGTGTAGTTTTCAATTAGAGACTGCATTCAACAGAAATATCCTGCATGTGTAATTGACTTGAAGTCAAGGGCTGGACCCCAATTGCAAACCATATGGTTCAAAGGCAACATCTTACCATTCAACTGAATTCATTCTACAGTCCTGCATCGGGTCGGGTGACCCGCAAAAGTGGGTCAGGTTCAGGTCGGAATGTGAACTTTTAGTGGTTTGTGGTTCGGGTCAAAAATATTACATTTTCGGGTCAGGCTCAGGTCTGAATTTGAATCACCAAAAACGTTTTCTGTCCTTTCAGCTTACTCGTCTGTAACCCTTTCCCAAATAATGTTCTAGAAGGTAAATGTACCGGTATTTCCTGCACTAAAGCAGGAGGCGATTACAGAGGAGTCAGCTGACTAAGCAGTGTTCTCAGGTTTGTATTGCCGCTTGTTTGATACGTCACAAGGTCCTTTTATCGCGTCTGCTTGGTGATATTAAAAATGCCTGAGGACGAGGTGAAACAAAACATAGCACTGAGGTTATATCATGGAGTGGATAATAGTTCGACAGGTAAATCAGAAGTGTGGAATTCTTTTGGAATTACAGTGAATGAAAATAATGAACATGTGACTGGGTTTGTTGCTTGTAAAACCTGTCATTATGTTTTTGTGTACGACAGCCACAAAACTGGAACATCTCGGTGAAAGCATAGGTGTGGCTCCCTTTCACCTAGTATAGACAGGTATTTTATAGAAAGTAAGTAGAGATAGTTAATATGTTACAATGTTAAAATAGACGCAGACCACTAGAGAAAGCTACCACGCTATAAACTAAATCTGTGGAGCATGGTAGATACAGTGCCTTGCATAAGTATTCACCCCCCCCTTGGACTTTTCCACATTTTGTAGTGTTACAACCTGGAATTAAAATGGATTTAATTGGGATTTTTACCATTTGATTTACACAACATACTTAACACTTTGAAGGTGCAAAATATTTTTATTGTGACACAAAAGTTAATTAAACAAAAAAAAGTCATTTGTTGGTTGCATAGGTATTCACCCCCTGAGTCAATACTTGGTAGAAGCACCTTTGGCAGCAATTACAGCTGTGAGACTTTTGGGTAAGTCTCTACCAGCTTTGCACATCTGGATCCTGCAATTTTGCCCATTCTTCTTGGCAAAATTGCTCAAGCTCTGTCAAGTTGGATGGGGACCATTGGTGAACAGCAATTTTCAAGTCTTGCCACAGATTCTCAATCAGATTGAGGTCTGGGCTTTGACTGGGCCATTCTAAGATATTCAGGTTCTTGTTTTTAAACCACTCCAGTGTAGCTTTGGCTGTGTGTTTACGGTCATTGTCCTGCTGGAAGGTGAACCTCCGCCCCAGTTTTAGGTCTCTTGCAGACTGAAACAGGTTTTCCTCTAGAATTTCCATGTAATTGGCTCCATCCATCTTGCCCTCAATCCTGACCAGTTTCCCAGTCCCTGCCGATGAAAAGCATCCCCATAACATGATGCTGCCACCACCATGCTTCACCGTTGGGATGGTGTTCTCAGGGTGATGAGTAGTGTTGGCTTTGCGCCACACATAGCGTTTTGTGCTAAGGCCAAAAAGTTCAATTTTGGTCTCATCAGACCAGAGAACCTTTTTCCACATGTTTGCTGTGTCTCCCACATGCCTTTTGGCAAAATCCAAACAGGATTTGATATGGGTTTTTTTCAGCAATGGCTTTCTTCTCGCCACTCTTCCATAAAGCCCAGCTTTGTGGAGCGTCCGGGTTACAGTTGTCCCATGGACGGTTTCTCCCATCTCAGCTGTGGATCTCTCCAGCTCCTTCAGAGTTACCATTGGCCTCTTGGTTGCTTCTCTGACTAATGCCCTCCTTACCTGGTCACTGAGTTTTGGTGGACGGCCTTCTCTAGGCAGAGTCACGGTTGTGCCATATTCTTTCCATTTTTAATAATGGATTTAACGGTGCTCGGGGATGTTCAAAGTTTGGGATATTTTTATAACCCAACCCTGATTGGTGCTTCTCCAGAACTTTATCCCAGACTTGTTTTGATAGCTCCTTGGTCTTCATGATGCTGTTTGTTTAGATATGCTCTCTAACAAACTCTGGGGCCTTCCAGAAACAGGTGTATTTAATCTGAGATCATGTGACACTTTAATTGCACACAGGTGGACTCCATTCAACTAATTATGTGACTTCTGAAGGCAATTGGTTGCACCAGAGCTTATTTAGGGGTGTCAAAGCAAAGGAGGTGAATACTTAAGCAATCAAGACTTTTCAGTTTTTTATTTGTAAATAATTTTGAAAAATATGTAGATTTTTTTCCCCCACTTCGACATTATGGACTATTTTGTGTAGATCAGTGACAAAAAATCCTAATTAAATTCATTTTAATTCCAGGTTGTAACACTGCAAAATGTGGAAAAGTCCAAGGGGGGTGAATACTTATGCAAGGCACTGTATATCTGTGTGTGAATGTGAGAGAGTCAGTCAACGCAGGCAGTACGTAAACGACAACACTTGCGGGTCTGGGTCGGGTTGCAGATCTTATTAAAGCAGGTCAGGTCGGGTTGGGACGCGGGTAAGAAGACAGTGCTGCAGCAGGTTGCGGGTTCGGGTCCTGTAATAGTGGGTCCGGGTCAGAAGCGGGTCGTATAAATCGGGAGGTAAATACGGGTCTTATGCCGAGGTCAGTATTGTTAACTCATCAGCCACTAGGAGGAGACCAGTTACCAGTGTTGGGCATGTTACTGAAAAAAAGCTACTTATTACTCAGAAAAAACTAATAGAATGTCCTTACTTCTTACTAGCGTGTTATAGTATTCGTTATATTTATTTCTCCTGTCTTGTCCTGCGAAACAGTTGTTGTGACTATTGTTTGCTGTTTAACTATATGTCTGGTAATTCATTCATTAAATATGTCAAACAGGTTTTAAAAATGTTTGTAGTATAACAAACAAACAACTGTTAATAATGTACTGGATATAGCAAACTGTCAATTGTAATCATTACAATACATGCGACTTTATGGACATCATAAGGAGTGAAAAACAAAAAGCAACTGAAGTTACATAAAGGCTTTTAAGAGAATAGCGAGCATTAGTTGGAAATAAATGACAATGTATATAAAACATTGTGTTACATAAATGACTTAATGTAATGCAATAGATAAACACGTGTATTTTGTAGATACATATTATATATCTATGCATCAATTATACTGTAGTATTTTTCACATGCAGGCAATTTGAGTTCTTCAAAGCTATTTTAAACTTTTGTCCTTGTTGTATCGCATCAAAAGTAGGTTACTGAAGAAGCTGTTTGTGTACCTGTCGGGATCTCTGTTATAACTTTATTAAGCTCTGTACTCAAGACAGTTGATCCTGATTGTGTGCACGCATGCAATGACAGCTGTATGTTCAGGGTTTCTATGTGTTAAAGGAAAATAGCAGAATCGTCTTTAAGGGCAGCCGTAAGTCGAGTTGTTTTAGGTTTGACGGTGTGTCGTCCTGATCGAAAAATAAAATAAAGAGCCGTTCACATTTACAGTAACTGAACTGAAACATACTTCTTTGGCTTAAAACTGAGAACAGGTAACGAGACAAGCTTGTTTTTTGTTTTTTTAAGTAACTGTAATATTATTACTCCCATCACAAATGGAATGCGTTATATTACCTCGTTATTGACAAAAGTATTATTATTACATTACTGCGTTACCCCAACTCTGCCCGTTACACATGCTACAGTATATGAACACAAATAGTAAAATAGAAATAAAAATTTTAAAAACTATTATTATTTTACAGTTATTCTGCAACATACAAATTATGTTTGTTTTACTTCAATGTCTATTGGGAAGCTTTAAGTGACCAAAAAGAAAATGAAATCTTTTCCTTTACTTTAAAAGGGCAATCAAATCTCTGCAGGATGCTTTGAAGTATTACCCAAAGTCTTTCATCAGTGGTGGAGCCTTGCAGTGCCTGTAGTTACTAATGGTAGATATAAATACAGAGGGGCAGTAGGGGTTGCATAGAAAATATTAAGCTTGCATTCCTTTTTTTCAGCAGCAGCCGATCGAGTGCTCTCAGAATTGTTTCATTTTCATATGAATATCCACTTCCTTCCTTTCCAGTGGAGCCTAAACTAAGCCAAAGGAGATGTATTTATTAGAATAAAGCTGCCTCAATTCAAAGCTTCCTAATCTATTACAGAAAGTAAAGGAAAGACAACTGTGCACAAAATGTGTACAAAGAATACTTGGGCCAGTAGCATTTCAATAAGTCTCTACTCTTTATACATTACTGTCAAAATATGGGGAAGACAAAGTGCTCGAGGCCTGCTTGTCTTGTCCTTGCAGTCGTTTACTATACTTCCAAAGAGCTACAGTCTAGAACACTTTGCTGTTGTCAAATTAATGCAATGACTGTACATGTGCCATTGCAGCTTTGTGCTACCAGTGGCTATGTTTACAGCACAAATAGAGGTAGCTTGCAATGGTAATAATTACATTATTCCTGAACAAACGAATCCACTTGACCCTGTATCTCTTTAATGTGACATGGGTTTACACCAGGGGGTTGTAGTGTACAATGTATATTTGTATTTGGACTAGTTTAAATTGTAATCATAAAATACCTTATTTGAATTCAAAATCATGTAGGACCCACCAATATTGAAATAATCAGACCGGACAATGCTTCTAGTGAATATAAAGGAATAGTTTTATTAGAAATAAAACTACATAAGGGAAAAATAATAAAGGTGCAACAACTAAACTAAAGTAATACAGAAAGGAAAAAATAACTAAACTAAGTAGTACAGAAAAGAAAATATGAACAACGACACCCCACTCCTGATAGATGATTAGCGATCCAAAGCAATCTATGGGAGATTCTCTTAAAGGTTACAACCACACTCCTGACAGTTATTTAAGCTGGAGGTTAGTCTTAACAGGGGTATCGTTAGTAACACAAACATTTACTTTCGTTAATATTTGATAATCAAAGCATTGTTAAATCAGTCTCATATATATAGTTTTGGTTCAGAAGGCACTTCTCACTCTTGCAAGATAAAGACGCTTGCTGCGTCCAGACAACCTATTGAGAATTATCTATTACCAAGACTATTAATCAAGCTACATTTGGATTCTAGCTTTAAACGCAGAATGATAACTGCCTTGTAAAACCCACATCAATTTGTATAAATCACATACAAGAAACAATTGCTATAGTGTTCATTAACTCAAAGCATGAATTGAAAGCAATAATACTTTTCTTACATTCTACCTCAAACAAAACATTAATTTTACTTTAAGGTTGGCTTATTCTCGAGTTCATAAGAGGATAAAACACTACGTGTTGAATACTTAACCTATTTTCGCTCCTCCTTCAGCTGATCCACGTCTTCAACAAAACAGGCACTCGAAGGCTTTCCTGTTGGCAGAGGAATTCCAGGTTCCGGGTCTGTCTTCTTCCAGTACTTTTAGGATTTTAGACATCTTACGAGTGGACTCCCACACCAAGACAAACACTAGAGTAGTTATCTTACATCAGATCTTCTGAAAACGGTATCTCTGTTCAAGCCGGCCGCAGGCTGGGTCTTCAGATTTTCAAAGTTCAGAGACTTGTTTGTGTGTCAAGAGCCTTGGGTTTCATATCAGGAGCCCTGTTTGAATGTCGCGCTTGTCCTTTTCTACTCTCTCTTCACCCCTGTGATTGGATAGCTTGTTTATTTTGGGCTGTGCCCAAGTCCATGTGGCGTGTTTTCCCATTGGCTGTTCTCTTCCGAGACAGCCCAGTGTTCTCAACTGGTCCGCTGTTTTTCCCCTGTCGACTGTATTTATGAGGGGTACTGTTCTCTCTCAGGGGTGTCAAGACATTCAAAACCGTCTGGTTTTCTTTTGAAAGACACCACCGGCACCACAGGACTTACTCAACGATAGTGAAGATAAACCACTTGTCCAGTATTTCAGTTTACGACTCTTTTAAAAGCATTCTTTGTCAGTGGGGAGTTTGTGAAAGAAACCAAGTAGACACAGAGAATGGCTCAGGGCCCCCTCTGTATATTCCATTTCTGTTAATTTCATACACAGAATGATATTATGACCCAATCTGGCACTACAGGGTGTTACTGTTACTATTTAAAAGGGAGCTTCTGTATATGTCATCACACTGTACAATAACACAACTATTGGAATAGGCCTACCATTCGAAAGCCTGAAATCAGAAGGTCACGCTTATGGTTTCATTTTTGTTTCACTATATATTCTAGTTTTCAAGATATTCTGAAGTGGTTTGTACGCAGCATGGGATCTTGGGGAAGGATGCAATGAGATTAAAAATAAATCCAAATTTGTAAAGCTGCAGACTGCAAGCCATGCAATCATTAGACTGAAGCCATGCTAGGTCCACCAGCACACTGAACAGTATTCAGAAAGAGGACAGACTTCACTCGGTACAAAACCCCTGTGTATTCTACATTTTAAGTTTATTCTCGAGGGCAAGAAACAATATTTGAATAAAACTCTCCATCTCTAACTGCTACCATTTGCCATCCCGAAGGATTCGGAGTGACTTGACAGAATTATCTCTTAAGTTCAGCACACATGCTATAGCTATAACAATGCAAAGAACACAGATATTTAACTACCTGTTTCAACCACAGGGTCGGGATTCTTTCCCATAGGGCGCCACTGTGATGAATTGGCATCTCAGAGCACTGAAACATGAGTTAAACATGAGTTCAAGAGGTAACTGTGTGTCTTATGCTGATGTCAGTATTCTTAACACAACAGCCGCAGGGAGGAGAGATTCATTGCATTATGTGGTGAGAGAAAAAACTAAAAGAGAAAAGCACAACAGAACCAATGCACACAAAGGAGAGAACCTAAAAGGGAGCAAATACACAAATAGCAAAGCTCCAAAGCCTGGAAATATTATTAAAAGAACTTCAATTTCTGCTTCAGAAATGCCCAGACAAAACTAGTCCAGATAACTACTATTAATGTCTTCCCGAATAACTGTACGATGAATGTGTGTCTGTCTGTATGATGATCCCTTTCTAAACTTCTGATCATGACGTACAGTAATATGACTCAAATAGTTGGAGGATTAGTAAAAAAGAAAAAAAAAAAAAACACCAAAAATGTCCCATCCTGTATGCTAAGGATGTTTTTTTCCTTTTAAATGAACATTAAACCCACTGAAACCCGCCAAACTTGTCAGGTAATTTAAGATGAAAGAACAATGCATCAAGATAAAAAGCTCAGTAGTTCAGCGCAGTTACAGCTGGAAGTCTGTAACCTCATTTACTGGACTGTACAACTTCCCAGCAGTTCATACAATGACTTCTTTTCAAAGCCACATCCTTTATCTGATTGATAATCTCCTGTAGTAAACAAAGCCCTGTAAGAGGTCACCCTCATGGACTGTACTAGATCAAGTTACGGAAATGCAAAACAGCAGCTCTGGTGTTTTCAAACAGCTCACAGCTACCTGCAGAGTTTCTTTGGTTACTAGATTTTATTGTTGCGTATGTCTGATTCTAAACAGAGAGGGGCGCTTTGATTGCCATCAAGAACAGGCATCAAAAAAATAAGAAAATCAAGACAGAAGAGGCTAAACAGGCTCATACACTGGCCTTTCTTTCATTTTCTGAGGCCTGGGTTAAAAAAAAATCACAAAATCAATACACAACTACGCTAATTGGCAGCCTACTTAAGAGAGGCACAGGAGCTACTAAAAGGGAAAAACTCTCATGGTGCGACACTAATTGGCTGTCACCAGTGGCATTGTCACTCACAAAATCCACAAGCACCAAAAAACGGTATTAAAAAATGAAATAATGTGTTGTCTCCATCAAGCAGGAACCGAAGAAGTCACAAGGCCTCAATATGCAGTCAGCATGCAGCGATAAGTTTTCAGTTCTCAAGTGGTTCCCAAGCAACATGTTTCTTTTGTTATGATTTGGGAATTTGGGCAGAAGCAGAGTGCTGTCATTGCCAAAAACCTTTTTTTTTGTACTTTAAGGTAAATCGCAAAAACCTAAGTGGATGAAACTCAGTATAAATGTACACGTTTATACTCAATTGCATTGAAAATGAATGCAACACATGCTTTGTTCATGACGGGAACATGGTCTGGTGATAATATAATGCTATCCAGTGGTGTGTTACCTTTATTTGCTGTCTCCTCAGCATAGCCAGCTCTCTCATATCCCTGAAAGGCTGCAGCAGGTACTGGTACAGTCCAGTGGTGGCCTCCACTAGGCTATTATAGGCCTCGCCTTCAGATGTATAGATATCCAAAGATCAACCATGCTCTCTGTCGTCTTGTGTTTCTCCAGGAGCTGAAATTACAAATCAAACAACAAAGGTGAGCGGGCAGAGCACATAAAAAAAAAACACTTTCAAAGATGAATTTGTCATGAGCAGCTGTTCACAGGCACTGGTTGCGATGACTGAAAAGTTTTCAATAAGGTTCTAGTCAACATTCATAACAGGCCTAACTATGAAAATACAAGGTGCTGAAAAAACAAAAAAACAGTAATAATATGCAACACAGACTACATGATCTATATCTACAGTATATCTATAAGCCATTGATTTGGTTCCTAATTCTATGTGCATACATTATAGCTAACCCTTGAACATGTCAATTCCCTATACAGTTTCCAAGAACAGTATGCAACGTATTCTCCTACAGGGTGCACAGTAACAGATGGCAGGTTCTCCTGATGGGTCCTACCCTTGAGAACAACACAAAACAGACCCTTGAGAGCACAGTGAATAAATCAGCAGAGCTACCCATGTGAAATATCAGTGACTTCGAGAGACCCTCTGGAGATTGCAGGGTTATAGAAAAGAATTCAACACTGATGACAATGCAGCAAAACTTAAAACGGGAGGTGTCACAACATTAAGAATTGTACTTCCACACATCTACTAGCCATACAGTGTATGATTGCATTTGTACAAGTCTGCATTGCTGGGTTGACTGCAGCTTGCCTTTTCTTTTTATACCAGGGTTTGTTTTACAACTGTACAAAGCTGTTATAAGCACTGTAACAATTGACAAGCCGGGTCAGGAAGCTATTTTTATCTCTGAAACTAAAGAACTAAGAATGTGTTTCTATAGTAACAATAATGTCACTGTTTGAGGGTATTTGTTCCTGTCAGTACTAGATATTCTTGGCCAGAATTAGCAAATAACGAACAGAATACCATCCCTGGGTCTGTAACGGGTCATAGTTTTCCCTGCTAATTAGTGATCTGTACTCCAGTTTTTATCATGTATCAAAACAACCTACAAAGCTGGAAAAATAATTCTCTAGTATTCCAGGAATGAGGATTACCAAATATCCTGACAATCACAAGCTAATCTCCATGCGACCTCACAAAGGGTGCAACGTTATGAGACATGAAGAGTACAGTTGGAAAAACAAAAGGGTTGAAAATTGAGCAGAACGACAGAACGGTATTAGAACTATTGTGTTTATACAGCAACATGTTTGCAGCTGAAGCATTTAAATTATTCATCTGGTATTAATCTACAAAGACAAAATACTTACTATAAAGAACATTTACAGTAACCACTGCTTCATGTTGAGCAATGATAAAGAAGCAATGAAAGCAGGTATACTATTCCGATGATGTAGCTACTGATTCCACTATCCCTGGTGCCACAAGGACAGGATTTTACTTTGCTAGAAGTGAGCTTAAAACGGACTTGCACCCCTAAAGACACAGCAAGATCTTCAGCTGTTTATTTAAAACTTGCCAGTGCCTCAACTTCAGACAAGAACCCTAGATACTGATCAAAGTAAATCATTGTTTAATCCATCTTGTCAATAGTACACTGTGACCACCTGTAATAACAATAGGATGTGAATGAAAGATTTTTTCTTCTCTGTGTCACTAAAGACATTTCTTTCATACTTTACATTTCTCTGAGCACACTGCTTAATTCAACTGTAAAACAGCAGCCACTGTTTACCTTAGCACCCAACACAACATGGAAATATTCCCCAGCCCAGCTGTACAGTGCTGTATAAAAGTCTTCCTATACATATTAACATAGGCAGCAAGAAAACAGAAAACCAGATCACTGGTAAGGAGCCATCCATAAAGGAAACCTGATTTTTGTACACCATGCAGCCCTTCCCTGCAGAATGGATTTCCCTCTCGTCTATGATGATCAGTTGTAATAAATATGTGAAAAATCACTAAGGCAGTGGTTTTCAACCTGTGGTACGCTGCATGCCTTTACTGGTACACGACAGGCTTGCCACTGGTACGCACCAACAGTTCTTTATGACAATATGATTCCTCAAAACACAATGCTCCCTCAATCGCACCATTGTAATGTATCAATCTGTTTGTACCACTGAATCACAGAGAAATGAGAAATTGTGATGCAGGGCTCCAGTCTGCGACTAAAATGGTTACAAACGCAACCAATGTTATCTTTCGCCAGTCAAATCGTAGAGTGCCTAAATAAAATTGAGTCAACATGAATGGATTTTTTTTCTTGCATGCCCGATATAATAGATTTAGTTACATTGTTTACCATCAGGAGTTTAAGTATGATTTAATTGCAAAATATTCCATAGATGTTGAGCTTATAATCTCTTCAGCCAAAGAAGCAGGCACAGTAATTTAAGAGCACCATTACCATTATGTAAAACAGTATCTGGCGTGAGTTTTGTACTAAAGCAGGGTCAGCTGTTGCAGGGAAAAACAAAGTTTATCTCTCAAACTGACCATTTAAAAAAGTGAAAGCAGAACACACAGAAGTACTTGGGACTGTAATTAGGAAGTGTACTGCAGCTTACTTGATTGCATAAACAAAAAAAAACGCCATTTACTAAATTTAGCTCTCAGATTGTGCTAATGAAAATATATGACAATGTGCTTGCTGTGGATATCTAAATATAGCAGAACCAACTCACTGCAATTTAAACTTGTTTTTACTGAAGAGTAAACGGTATGTAAATCATAAGAGCTGTCTGTGTTACATGCTGTCAGATCAGGACTTCACCAATTACGGTCACCAATTCCATACACAACACTGGAGTAGTGGTTAGGGCTCTGGACTCTTGACCGGATGGTCGTGGGTTCAATCCCTGGTCGGGGACGCTGCTGTTGTACCCTTGAGCAAGGTACTTTACCTAGATTGCTCCAGTAAAAACCCAACTGTATAAATGGGTAATTGTATGTAAAAATAATGTGATATCTTGTAACAATTGTAAGTCGCCCTGGATAAGGGCGTCTGCTAAGAAATAAATAATAATAATAATCAGCTGCACAGATTAACCATTCAGCAGAATGAGGCAACAAACAAGTGAGTACAGACACCAAACCTGGTTGTAATGCGGTAGGTCTCAGCTTTACAACAGCCGTTTAAGATTGCACATAGTTACTGGTACACCCAGTGTTTCCCTGCTGGAAACACTGGTACTTTAGAGGAAAAGGTTGAAAACCACTGCACTAAGGCACCTCTGCAGTACAGACCTAATGATCCCCTGCACATTCATCATGCACAGCAAGATGCATCATTCGTCACATTGTTGTTATGTGTGATAAGCTCTCAATGTGAACACATTACTTTTTTTTTTTTTAAGCAGCTACAGCACAGCAGTTAATTGCATCTAGTAGTCATTATGGTTAATATAAAAGGGTGATTATATTTCCAAGTTATGCAGCATCTAGTAGTGCAATCGCCACCCTAATTCCGTATTCGATTATCGTATAGCCATTTATCACGATAATCTACTGTAAAATGTGGAAACTTTTCTTTAACAGTTAGCCTACTGTTCCTTTCACTGGATAGTGCTAGGATACAGCATCCCACAACTTGAGCAGGTATGCTAGGTGTACACTGGGCTCTGAGTTTGTATACCCTTTATACCCATTTTAATATTTCAACATGCATTGGAAACAAGAAAACAATACACTACTGTAGAGAAACAACTTTCCAAGAATGATATCCATTTGTCATGAACTTAACTGTGACATTACACAGGCTGAGTAAACAGACAGTGTTGCAACACAGAAATTCTTGCTACTTTATCCCCACATACAGTACACACAAAATAAACTTACTGTTGTGAGCCTGTTGCATAGCAACATATTGTCTATGGTAACATATGATACTTGTAAAACACTGAACATAAGTTGGGGAAGATGAGTCTGCACTAAACAAAACAAATCATGACCTTCCTGCCATTCCACTAATGAATAATGCTTATTTCTAGGTTACTGTATTCCTTAAGAAGGCTACAGACAAAACATGCCTTTCCTGATTTTCCTAGAATACTGTAAAACTAACTTTGTTTTTGTCCACATATCAACTACCGAGATCACCTCCCCATTAAAAACTTTTAGTGAAACAAGACCGTCTGTAAGATAAAGTGTTTATACTCTAACCAGGACACAGAGAACTTTATTACCACTTCTAGTTTGGTTGCCAGAATTGAACTGCAATTGTTTTATAGTTTGCACAGTAAGGAATACTGTATAATGTTCTTTTAAGTCTAAATTGAAAATGTCCTTTTTTTAAATGTGCTTTTATACAGTTGGTTGTAGCTGGAGTGTATTGTACACATGAGGACTCTTGTTTTGTTTTTAACTTTGTACAGCGCTCTGGGATGCTGTGGCGTGAAGGAGGGCTATATGAAAATACATTGTAGTGTATTGTAATAACTGATTGGATGGTTTTAAAATGGGAACACACGTACCAAAATCAGGAGGACACAGCATGTTTTTGTTTATTTTGTTTTTATATATCTTGGATTTAAAATAACTGACCATAGAAGTGATCCTCGCTTAAAAATAAAAAGTATTATAATACAATCATTTAGCAAGCAACAACAGACACAGGTAGAGGGTCTGGTCCCCAGTTCATTCAAATAGACTACTGTATATACTGTATATAGACACAGTATCAAAACTTGATGTGGTTTACATAAACAAGAAAGCACACCCCTGAGCACAGCAGGATGCAACACGTAGTGAGAAATGCATGTACTGTGTAAAGCAATTTGAGATACAGCAGTAGTAAAGAACTTGACAATACCTATACTGCACTGCTGTGGTTAACTGTTGTGCTTTATCTGTAGCTGGTGAACGTTTCTGTTCGTCCCACAAGGTATTTTGGTTGAGTTTGTTCTAAGCTTGACCTTGTTTCACCTTGCAAGACCACGACCTCTCGGGAAACATGATATTATTGTTTTTCATCAGAAAGTGACGCACATCATGTAGAACTGCACACAGATACCAGTAAGAACGATTCAAAAGCAACACTCTCTCTCTGTGCTGTATGCTGTTTATGCTGCAGTGTAAATACAGGTGTGCAGACAGAAATCAATGCTGGCACAGCCTTAATAGAGTGGGAGGCTCCAGCAGATCGGTCCAGGCCAAGGCAGCATCAATTCAAGTGAAGACGGAAACCAGGCTAATGTTTCTTTGAGCTTGCCTGCAGTAACCTTGGCTCGTCACAATCTGCTTGCTGCAGATAAAATCCATCAATAGAGGTTCAGAGTCAAATAAAACTAGAAATATTTCTTGTGGACAAAAACCAAGGGGTATAATGTAAGGGCGGCATCTCCGTGGAACAGATTGTCAGCAAGAAGTAAAATGGATGCAATAAGGGCAGATGTTAAAACAGTGTCATTGAAGCTGGTCAACACTGACAACTGAGAAAATCATACAACTCATCCGTGTGGCACATACTTAGACAGTATCCCAAAGTGTCTTTATATCCCATACACTTAAAAAGTCTCATTGCCTCAGTATTGCAGCCATATTAAACAGTTGTAGCAACATGTGGGGACGTGTAACGCTATATTTGTCAGAACCCCGCTACTTACTCTTTAATGTTAACAGAAACTCATCAATGTGGATGAGGGACTGTCGGGCAGTGACCTCTTCACCAGACGATGGAAACTACTGTATATCCTACAAAAATATTTCAGGATGCCCCACCTACCAATACAGTAAAAGGGTGCAGAAAAAAAGAAACAAAATGTGTTATATGAATAAACACAAACAGAGAAGATTGTGTAAAACACCAAGAACTTCAACAGTGTGAAACTACGCCTTTAACACATAGGAGTGACACACTTAAAACCACGGGAAGATCAGAATCCATCTGAAAGTTACAAAGAGATTCCTCATCAGTCTGATACCAATGCTCGGGTGAAAAACACTTTTGTGCAAGTCTTTATTCAACAATTATTCATGGCATGTTCCTCAAATGGTAAGTATGGCTGTGAAACACAGTGACAAGCTCCTGGCAAAACAAGTGTTAACAATAGGGCTGTCAGCTAAGCCTTGAAATAGCAAGCGATTAATTGGGCACACAAAATATAATCGTTCGAATAAATATGGACGATTGTACCACCCACCCGCCCAGAGGCGTGATTATTTTAATATCATTGCTCTTAAGTAAAAGCTTGTGCACAACAATTGAATATGAGGGAAATTAACTGCAATACAGCTTTGTGCGTGGTACTGTAGGAGTACTGGCATAAAACGTTTAATCTAGAGATGTGCGAACGGTTCCTTTGAAACCGGTACCCAGTTCCTGCTTTGGAACCAACAAAGCAGTTACAAATATCAAGGATCCGGTTCCAGTGAGTATTATTATGTTTTAATAAAGCTGATAATGAATTGTTTTATGTTTTTTTAAATCAAGACTATTATAATATGTCGCCCTGGGTGTCATCGGCTCACCACGCATCAGTGACCCCTGTGGACTGGCCGGGCGCCTGCGGGCTTGCCTGCAAGCTGCCCAGAGCTGCATTGTCCTCCGACGCTGTAGCTCTGGGTTGGCTGCATGGCAGGCCTGCAGAGTGAAAAGAAGCGGTCGGCTGACGGCACACATTTCATTCGTTTTCGCTGCTCCTGAGTCAGCGCGGGGGTGGTAGCGGTGAGCTGAACCTAAAATACAATTGGATATTTCAAATTAGAGAAAAACGGAGTAAAATTAATTGGCGACTACTAAATTTATATATTAAAAAAAAGAAGCAAACTATATACAGTCAGTTTTCTTCAATGTGCACAATTTATTTACATGTTGTTTGCCAGGAATACAAGCCTGCCGTCCTGCTCTAAATCCAAGGCGCACGCTTTTGTTTACATCAAATACACAGAGGGCGCGACTTACAGAGCACTTTAAACTTAAATAATGTTATTAACTATGCACGTTACAAAAATGTTATTTAATCGATTATCCAGTATTTATATCGATGTATATAATTGAAAAATCAATTTTTGGTTTAATTGCAGCAGCCCTAGTTTACAATACTGCATGTTTCTAAACCTTGTACAGTATACTGTACTGGCAGCAATGGAGTCCCTCTGTGTGTATTGTACTTCTGCAGCAAAGTGCAAAAGCAAAAATAAATCACTAACAGCAAGTATTCAAATAGTTCAATGTTTTTGGATGCAAGTAATGAAAAATAAATAAGCACACCAGGTAATATTAAAAAAACTTTTTTTTTCTTCAGTATCCCAAGTTTAATACAGACACTGAGGGAAAGTGATTTTGTTTTTATTATCTAAGTACTAATAAGGGTTTGCCCATAAATGAATGAAACTCCACCTCCTCTATTAACTGGCTGCCTGCAGTTCCAGACACTTGATCCTAATGAACAGTATCAGATGTGAACCTACTGTATTCCTCTTCTCTTTTTAGTGCATGGGGAATAATTAGCTACTTGAAAGAATCATTTCCTAGAACAACAATTAGTTTAATTTGATGCCGGTATTCAGTGGCAAACAACACGCCAAACTAAATTAGCAATAAACCATGCAGTGCTTAGGTAAGGTCCTCATGGAGACTCAATTCTTGATTATTACACATTCTACTGTAACGTGTCAGTTAAATAAAACTGATTGTGCTCAGGATACTTTGATCAAAACTTCTTTTGCAAAATGAACAGGTGTTTTTGTACTTCTTAGAAAATGTGGCTCCAATTAGTAACCATGACTAGAACAACTTTAATGCAATTTACAAGCTTCCTTCTGGGAGGAAAACATAAAGTGTAAAAGAATGCAGAGAGCCCAGTGTTCTGCAATCATGAAGAGCAGGAAGGGAGTGCGAGATTCCTGCCCTTACACCCACCGGGAAAGAATGGAAAACCCTGTGTGTGGTCAAAATGTAACCGACAGGAAGGTGATTCAAGTGTGAACTGCAGCAAGCAACACTGTGTAACTGTAAAGTAAATGTGAGTGCAGCTTTAATGGAAACAATGAGCAACCAGCACCTTTTATTGTTACCCTTTTATCTGCT
Organism: Acipenser oxyrinchus oxyrinchus; assembly: GCA_030684275.1. Classification (NCBI taxonomy): domain Eukaryota; kingdom Metazoa; phylum Chordata; class Actinopteri; order Acipenseriformes; family Acipenseridae; genus Acipenser; species Acipenser oxyrinchus. The sequence continues at coordinate 102,488,918 of CM060247.1, forward strand.
TCTAATAAATAACTATATTTAGTGAGCTTATATACTGTAATGCATACGATGTATGTGAAAAACGCATTCCTGTAAAGTGTAGATGTCCCTTACACATTCTCCAGCTGTGAAAGGGTATATATCCTGCACATTTTAAGCCAATAGTGAACAAGCTGTTTTGTATTCACACTGGTTTCCACTTTCTCATCTGCTCCTGCCTCCCTGGTTAGGCAGACTGGCCGACAATAGCATGAGGAAAAAGACTGGAGTTCACAAATGTTTGGTCTTTTCTCCTGTGTGTCTTTCTGCTGTTCACTTTACAAGGGTATAGATTGAATATAAAACTATTTCTTTTGCTGGACTATTTAAACAGATGAAATGAGATTGTTTGATTGCAAAAGCAACTTCAAACTGAAAAAACGTCTTTACAACCGGGTTGAAACTGGCTGCTGTAACCTTGTCTGAGACTCTAAGTGAGGGGTTAGCTTATCCGCAGTAAGTTTAACTTCAAACTTCATTGTCTTGATACAAATTTAATTAGTATGCTAATGAGAGGGAGCAAAATAGGTTTGTTGTACATATTGTTAATATGCAATGTACACTCAATTTACAGTAGTTAGAACTGCCCCCTACCTACCTACAGTTCAAATAAGGAGCCAAAAACGTAATAGTAGTAGGACATTATAAATAACAACTTCATGTTTTTATATAGGCAGCAAATAGACATTACAATTGGTGTTTTGCATTGTAGTCACCCTTTCCTCCCTATTAACAGTCTACTGTGTTAGATTGGTCTGTCCCTAGTAAAAGCACATATGCCATGAATCGTGAAAGCGATCCAAAATAATTATAGCTTTATTGCAGAGATAACTCCCTAATCCCAGATTCTTAAACCTATAGTCTGCTTTGTGGTTTGCAACTACGCTTCTGTAAATAACTACAGCTGACATACAATTATCCAAATTCCCCACTTGACAGTCATTTTGCTTGGATTATCTGGTGTTTTGGGTAATTGAATGACATTTGCACAAATAATCCTGGGTTTTCAAGTGGCAGTTTGTGACATGCTTAAGGAGCAAAACTAGAGTGAGTAAAATGAATAAGAGAATCTACACTTGAATGCAATAAAGGGAGTGATTGCTGGTTTATCACAGGTATCTCAGGGATGCACTGCAGTCTTGTGTTTTCTTTCTTATCTGAATGCAATAAAGGGAGTGATTGCTGGTTTATCACAGGTATCTCAGGGATGCACTGCAGGTCCAGGTTTTCTTTCTTATCTGAATAATTTGTTTCTTGAAGAAAATGAAGTACGATAGGGGCGTGAAGTTGCATCTCTGTGGTTTTTCAAGAAGAGTGAGGGCCCTAAGTGAAAAGCCACGACCCACAGCTGGGACAGTACATACAAGAGCAGCTCAGCAGAAGCATTACAATAAGCTTCCATGTGCAGCTGAGACCTGCCTATCAAGCATCAGCTGTGAAAATATTGAAGCTGATAAATGTGCTGTGAAAACAAAGAGAAATCAAGGCCAGGGAAAAGGTTAGCCTACAAGTTATATCAGTTCCCTAACTGATATTTACTGTAGTCTAATTATATTTTTCACAAATGATTTGCCAGACCAAATAAAACAACGAAAGAGTTTATCATTATATACAGTGCCTTGCAAAAGTATTCAGACCTCTGACCAATTCTCTCAGATTACTGAATTACAAATGGTACATTGAAATTTCGTTCTGTTTGATATTTTATTTTAAAACACTGAAACTCAAAATCAATTATTGTAAGGTGACATTTGTTTTATGTTTGGAAATATTTTGAAGAAAAATAAAAACTGAAATATCTTTCTTGCATAAGTATTCAACCCCACACATTAATATTTGGTAGAGCATTCTTCCGCTATAATAACAGCTTTAAGTCTTTTGGGGTAAGTATGTACCAACTTTGCACACAGTGTCGGAGTGATTTTGGCCCATTCTTCTTGGCAGATTTGCTCCAGGTTGTTCAGGTTGGTTGGACGACGCTTGTGGACTGCAATTTTCAAATAGTGCCACAGATACTCAATGGGATTGAGATCAGGACTTTGACTGGGCCACTGTAGGACATTCACCTTTTGTTCTTGAGCCACTCCAATGTTGCTTTTGCCATGTGCTTGGGATCATTGTCCTGCTGAAAGGGGAATTTCCTCCCAAGCTTCAGTGTTTTAGCGGACTGAAGCAGGTTCTCTTGCAGTATTTCCCTGTATTTTGCTCCATCCATTCTTCCTTCAATTTTAACAAGATGCCCAGTCCCTGCTGATGAGAAGCATCCCCACAGCATGATGCTGCCACCACCATACTTCACTGTAGGGATGGTGTGTCTTGAGGCATGGGCAGTGTTAGGTTTACGCCACACATAGCGCTTTGAGTTTTGGCCAAAAGCTCTATCTTGGTCTCATCTGACCACAAAACCTTTTCCCACATCGCAGCTGGGTCACTCTCATGCTTTCTGGCAAACTCCAGACGTGCTTTCAGATGGTACTTTTTGAGTAACGGCTTCTTTCTTGCAACCCTCCCATACAGGTCAGTGTTATGCAGAGCTCTTGATATGGTTGACTGGTGCACCATTACTCCACTCCCAGTCACTGAACTCTGTAGCTCCTTCAATGTGATTGTTGGCCTCTCTGTGGCTTCTCTCACAAGTCTCCTTCTTGTTTGAGCTGAGTTTTGAGGGACGGCCTTTTCTTGGCAGTGCTTGGGTGGTGTGATGCAGCTTCCACTTCCTGATTATTGATCCAGCTGTGCTCACTGGGATATCCAAACACTTGGATATTATTTTGTACCCTTTCCCTAATCTATGCATTTGTATTACTTTATCTCTAACTTCTGTAGAATGCTCTTTGGTCTTCATTTTCCTTCAGATTTACAGCCTGACCAATGATCCTTCAACAGTGGGGTTTTATCCAGTTGTGACAGCAACTTTAATGGTTCACAAGTGGAGGTAAGGTAATTGTGTCCTCGTTATGGCAATTTCTCTCATTGGTGTAAACTGGGAGCTTCCACAGCACAGGGGTTGAATACTTATGCAAGCAAGATATTTCAGTTTTTATTTTTCTTAAGAATATTTCCCAACATAAAACCAATGTCACCTTACAATAATTGATTTTGAGTTTCAGTGTTTTAAAATAAAATAGCAAACAGAACGAAATTTCAATGTACCATTTGTAATTCAGTAATATGAGAGAATTGGTCAGGGGTCTGAATACTTTTGCAAGGCACTGCATATATATATATATATATATATATATATATATATATATATATATATATATATATATTAAATTCAGCAAGTAAGATGCATTACAAAATGAATTTGCACTGTGGATGGGTGCTCAGCTGTTACACACAAACACATTAGGTAGCAGTAATTACAATAAGTAGCCTGATCCAGCACAATACTCCTTTAATCGACCAATCTGTGAGCCATCAAGGCTCTTCAGGCTTCTAGCGTAGCTTACAGGAACAAATAATTTGCCATGAAAGCAACTGTTAAGAGTACAGTAGGACAGGGATTATTTTACATGATCGCCTCAAAGAGGGAACTTCATTCTTGAAAGATATGGCAAGTCCTTTTATCATTCACCTTTTATTTCAGCAGAACATCTACTAATTAGCCAACTGCTACTCCATGCTTACCCTCATTACCAAAACTTCGCCCCTAAGGGCAAAGAGGTTGGAGACTAGTGTGCTACACCAATCTCATTCTGAAGAACAGACAGCAACACTAATTAGTGACAAACTGCCACTCAGATGCAGTACATGCAGGGATAGCAGCTTGCAAAGGGCAAGGAAATTGTGAGTTCAACAGCCTACCATCTCTATTCACTGCATTGATATACAAACTGCAGGAATTCATTATTATGCTTGAGCATGTCTGCATTGGTTTAGTTGCGCTGACAGTTCAGTTCTCCTGAGCTGATCTACAGATTGCTGTGGTGAGGGTATACTGTATAAGAGACAATAACAAATTTTGAACACTATTATTTTTTAAAGGCAAGAACAGATGACTATTATCCCCTCAAGAACTTGTGCTATTAAAGGAATGCCCGTAACAAGTTTAATCTTAATTGGAAGGGTGGTTCTCAAGATAGAACTGAATATGAAAATATTATGAAATACAGCATTGTGTTGAGAAGTTGTATCACTTGCCCTTATCTTGCACGCACTTTTAAGAGTTATTGAAAATACAAACTAAACAGTGGCATTTCAGGAAAACTGATGTGGAGTTCCAAAACACATGACACTTCTCCTAAACAGCAAAACTATTCATGAACACCATCTTCACCAGTTGTTGGTATTAATAGTTAAAATAAAATTTTAAAAAATACATTCATAGGCCTTGATGATCAAATAATAAACACAAAGCCAACATTCAGAAGTAATACAGCAAGCTTACGCTATGCGAGTGGCAAGAAATTCCATTTCTAATTCAATTCCAATTCAAGAACTCTATTCAAGCACACAACGCAAATTAAAATCCTCTATACTTAAAGGTCCTTTAAATAACTTTGGGATGTCATGTAATTTCCTCCAATGGACAGCCTCTCAGTGCAAAAGCTTGGAAAACCAATTGTGAACTACAATGAAGCAATCCGATCATTTAGATGACGAAGCATATTGGTACTCAAAACAAGCCAGTGTGCAGAACTGTGCAAAACCATCCAGTCACTACAGCAGTATGCATGTTTCACCTTGAAGCAGCCTCCACTGCACACCAGCAGCAGACACATTGAAAAGTTAACACAGCATCGGGTGCATCGTCTGGCTGCTGATAAAATAAGCCCTGTCTACAGTAATTAAGATGTGATGTGTAACCACAGCAGAGGTGCACCTTATAAATACAGTACAAGGATTGCTGGTCCTGCCCACTTGCCTTGTCAGTTTTAAAAGCACACAGTGCTCATGTTTGAGGATGTGGCCTCTGCACTTCAGATCATGTTTCTCACATGTAAAGCAACAGATGGCAGCTTCAGAGATTTTCCAAACAAAGAGACCCAGAGGTCCATGTGTTGAATGTTGGAGCCATTATGCACCAATACATAGTGCTTGGAGAGGGAGCAGGGTTACAGACTACATAACACAGGAGGATTGTTCATTTAAACCCAAATGGAGCAGGTGCAAAGCAGACACTGCCATAACAACCTTTAGTTAACCTGAAGTCTTCCTTAACTTATATACCATTTAAGCTGCTACTGTACAATAAATAAAACACTTTTACTTTTACTTGTGAATTTAACACCATTGTTTACAGTTTAGTTGCCTTACAAACCCAGTATTGTTGTGATTCAAAACGCAAGTATTCAGAAAGTGTTGTTCATTTCCCCATCCAACAAAGCCTAGCCATTACAGTACAGAATATATATGTTGTTGCTACTTACATACTATACCACAATATATAATATGTAGGCTAATTCAGCCCCACTCCACAGGTATTCTCCAAATCCACCTCAGTACATCAGTATAACTACACTATGCCAACATTTGATTTTGTTTAACACTCTGGCCACTTGGGGATTGTGAATATTCTTATACGTAAGATGGATACCACTGCTGTAATAATCCCCTACCTCGTGTAACCGTTTCTTGGCTCTCTGCAGGACCTCTTCGTAACCCTTCTGCCTCAGTTCGCTCAGGCTCTCATAGTATTCTTCGGGGTCGTCGCTTTCAGCGAACAGTATCTCGGAAAGGATCTTCCAGCCGCAGGTGTCGAGCGCGTGTCCCAGGTAGACCTGGAGCTGGTAGCAGAGGGTCTCCGTCTCTTTCGGAGTCGCCTCGGGAGGGGCGAACAGCACCGTCCACACTCCGGAGGGCTCTTCCGGGAACAGCGGCAAGCAGGGCTCCAGGTCCGAATTGACGGAGCACAACTGCTGGTGAATCGCCCTCAGGTCCAAGAAAGAGAAAAGACCAGCCCAGCTGCAGTCTTCTCTGACGCCGCTTTCCACCTCCTCCGACTCTGCCGTTTCGCCCTCTGCGGTCCCAGATCCATCTTTAATAACACTGGGGTCTAATATTTCAATGTCCAACAGTCTTGCTGGACTCTTGCCCCTGACTTTACTGCCACTGCAAGCCTGAGTGGTTTTAATCTGGCTAGATGCAACTGCTGCCTTCCCTGAACCGGGATTTTGCTACTGCTTTCCCCTTGACTTCCCTGTGCCCATCTTCTCCTCGATCGATACCATCCCCTGCGCCCGCTTTCCTGCCACGTACTTTTTCTTGAAGCGTGCTTCGGACAGTCTTGTGTTTGTCGTCCCCTGGTCTTATCACTGCCGCGGTAGAGGAGGCTGGGTCCTCGACCCGCACTCCGGTTGTTGCAGCAGCATCCCTGCCTGCGCTCCTTTGTCTCTGCACAGTTCTGTTATGACACGTGATTGCAAACTTGCCTTCCACTTCATTCCAAGCCACGATAAACACGAATTTGTGTTTTTCTTTCTCTTCAAAAACATTCGGTCTCACTGCCACCCACCCCGACTCCAAAGTGTCTTCCATTGTGAATGACATCGTTTACTTACATAAAAAATATCCCCGATCGAAAAAACAAACAAAAAGAAATAATAACAGTAAGTTAATAATACTATAATAAATAAAATAAAATAAAACGAACAGCCACAGTCGCTATCATATATTCACTGGAAAGCCAGCCATCTTTGCTGCTCTTACAAAACAATATACCTTGCTATTTAAAAATAACCGATTTTCTGCCATCTCGCCTCACCTGCACCCCTACCTGATATCCGACCTAAAATAAAGTCCTTTTTGTTCTCATTTAAACCCTTCAAACAAAGCGGACGGTTCACATGGTCACGTGTCGGGATCTGTTTACAAGCAAACACAGCAAGCAGCTTGAGCGAGCCGCTGCTAATTGTCAAAAAAAATATATATATATATGTTTTCACAAGCGCAGTCTTTTCCGTCAAATGTACTGTTCCCGGCCAAAGCTCGGCCCAAACTCCCCTCTTCGCAACGTCTCCTTGTCAGACTACCGTTGACCCATAAACGTCCTCTTTTGTTCCAGCAGCTTTTCTGATCTTGTCTATTTCGCTCCACTTCGCTCCATAACAAATGTTTTCATCTGACTGCTGACGTTGCGTAAACATCTACACGTGGGGCACGCAGCGAACGGAGTGACGCAATTCAGTAACCGCATTCTGTTGCCATGCAATGCTATGGCACGGTGGAGAAGAAAACAATAGAGTGTGCAGCTTTTGCAGGTATCACGTGTTGTGAGATACACCGTATTGCCATATGAGGTACACGATGGTTTTGTAAGTACTGTAGTCAGTGCACGGGAAGGGAACAGGCAGAGGCGCTGTTTACACACAACGGTGCTGCCGAGTTTGTAAAAGTGCACTGTATGTACCATATAGCCGGGTTCTGCTCTGCCTGAGCAATAGCAGCAATGACACTGACGATGTCATGCCTTGTATGCTCAGTGTATCAGGGTTCACATGGGCAGGGAGCTTGTGTCCCTGAAGTATCACAGACCTTTAGGAATGCAAACAAACTGAACAGCTAATAAAGCCTGTTATGTGCTAATAAAGGTTAAACTGGGTGAATGACTCAATACAGGGGCACTGCAGCTTTAAAACGATTAAATAATTTATTTTCTTTAAAAATAATTCTACATGCTGGAGAGCTTTAGGTATCCCTCCGTAATGATAAAATCACTAGTAATGCAACACATATAGGAACTTCAAACAGGTCCCAAAAGTTCTGGGTCAAACTCATTTTAAATGAGTAAATTACACAGCATGTACCAATATGTTTTCCCTCACTGTTTTCAAAAAGGAGTTCCCATCCTAGCACGTAAAGGAAGATAGTTGCATCCGTGTGCAAATTAGCACTTGCCATGATTTAAACAAACAGACGAGAGTCAGGTCACGCATCACACAAACATCTGTTTTAAACATTATAGCACATCTGTTATGCAGTCAGTTACAGTGAAATAGTGTAGTTCTCATTGTGTTTAAAGTTATGGATATTACTGCCAATAATGTTAACTGTAAGTTACACAGGGGATCAATATGTTAGTGTTCTTACAAATATGTTTGAGGAATTTAGCACACGTGCCACTAATTGACATTTTGAACAGAAGTGTTTACTTTGACACCCCTTTATGATGTGGTCTGGAATGGCGATTTCAGTATATATGGACTGAACCAGAAAGGTTCCCAAGCAAACCACGGCTCCAAATAGAAAACAAGACCTTATGCCCCTCTAATCCGGAGACTGTTTTATAGGGGCCATAATGATTCACATTCTGGTGGGGATTGCTTGCAATTTGGATGAAGATTAGGAAAAGAGCTGAACCCACCAGACCTGGGTTTACATTGCATACAGTAAGTCCCCAACAGCCACCAGACTGTCCATCACTGCTGACCTTGGCTGGAGTCAACCCAGTGACCTTTGTGTCTTTGTATCCCAGTGGAAATCCACTGATGCATGTGCTGACACATTTGTTGTTGTTGTTTTTTATATTTTTAATCAAAGACTTTGGTACTTTAAAGAAATGCATTCAGAAATGTAGACAAGCATTTTGATGCTAAGTCTTTATCAGTGTTTTTATATTCTATTGCGTTTTAAATCCATTTCGTTTTGCAAGACCAATGTTTGAGTTTATATTAAAAAACAAAACAAAAGTCTAGCTCATAAATAAAGAGCTGTTGGCACATGCTGCTTTGTGTTTCTCTAGCTCTCCATCTTTAACTGAGAGAGAAAAAACAGCTCATTAATTATGTATCTGAGGCTGATCTTAGATATGTGACTCAGCTCAACCCTTTATCCTGTGATACAGTTCTTATGAATGAACTGCTGTCTATAACAAGGTCTGGAAGAGTGCCAGGGGCTAGGTACGAATATACTTTTATTTTCAACATCTCCTGGGATTCTTTGCATATTTTTACAAAAGCATCAGAAGTGAAACTGCAAATTACAAGATAACAGCAGTTTATTGAACCCCTCCTCTGTGGCATCCCTTCAGTTCCTGCTGACTTCATCACTGCCGTGTATACCGGTGCTGCTGCAGTACAAATGCGTGTCATTTAGCAGCTGTCAATGCCATATTGGGCCAGTGATTCTGCAGTGCAATGGATTTGAATGCTGTATTGCTGCAGTAAACTGAAAAAAAAGTAGACCGTCATTCATGACCTCCTGTACAGCTACAGTGCACAAGTTTGCCATACAGACAGGTGACTCCATATACCCCCAGATTCTCACAATAACTTGAATGTTCAAAGCAAATGATCACACTTGTGGAAGTGCGTCTCTAGATATACTGTATAAGCTCTTTGCAGGCCATACTAAAAATAGCAAGAGTTCAGAAACGATATAAATGTTCAGTGAACCAGGAACAGGTTTTTTGTTGGTAGGGCAGCTGCCCAGGCCAGTCCTAAACCAAACAAAGTGTCAGCAAAGGCACTAATAATAATAATAATAATAATAATAATAATAATAATAATAATAATAATAATTAAAGTGTGGTTAAGACAAGTCACAAACAGTACTTACAAAAAAAATAAAAACATGCAAGTTTTCTAGGTGCTGCTGTCCTTGCATTGCTGTGATCAGGCAAGAAGAACACACAATAAAAGAATAACAAGTAATGGCCAGACTGCTGTGCTATAGTCCTTGATCTGTTCAGCAAAACCAAAGGGAACACGATACAGCCCAACAGGCAAACCAGCACACAGTATGCCCTTGGCAGGGGTCAGACAGTACTTTCCTGTTTAGCCTCTTCAGATCTCTCCATTGTGCTCTAGCACATGGCTTTTATAGATTGAAAACTAGCATTCCAACCATGCCAATTTAGCAATTAGTCAATTTAGTCCCTTAAAGGACAGATACAAGGTAATTTAGCATGGCACACTTAACCTTCTCACGCTTGGGTCTTTGCATATGGAATTTAAGGGATTTCTTCGTCAATTAAGCCACAAAAGCCTGCAGAAAACAGGAACAACTGAAATTGGCACAATTCTGTGTAAGAGAAAGGAGCAGCATCTACATGGGAAATCTAAAGGGTCAGGGTCCTTTACCCTGTCACAGAGACAGATAGATGGTTGGGCAGACACACAGACAGCATCCATACACCCCAAGATTATTATTATTATTTCTGTCTTAGCAGATGCCCTTACCCAGGGCGACTTACAGTTGTATACAAAAATACAGATCAAGAATTACAGTACAATTAAGAGCAAGATACCAAATACAATGACTTCAGTCCTAATAACAGCAAATACAAAACACAGTACGATTTGATATCTGGGCAGTTCAAGAGCAGATAACAGTGTTGATAGTTACATCAGGGTTAGATACGAGTGCAAGTGAAGTACAAGATACTACAGATTGGGTTAAGTGCAGGATTAAATACAGTAAAATTGGGAGCAGATAAGTGCAAGTTAAAGTGCATTAAAGGCAGAGTGCTATATTGACCAGAAGGGAAGAGTTGAGTTTTACAGGTGTTGTCTGAAGAGGTGTGTCTTGAGGAGGTGCCAGAAGGTGGTCAGGGACTGGGCAGTCCTGACATCCGTAGGAAGGTCGTTCCACCACTGTGGGGCAAGTGTGGAGAATGAGCGGGCTCTGGAGGCAGGGGAGCGTAGAGGCGGTACAGCCAGTCTTCTAGTGCAGGTGGAGCGGAGAGGTCGGGTGGGGGTGTAGGGAGAGATGAGGGTCTGGAGATAGCTGGCTGCAGTCTGGTCAAGGCATCTGTATTATTATTATTATTATTATTATTATTATTATTATTATTATTATTATTATTTGTTTATTTAGCAGACGACTTTATCCAAGGCTGACTTACAGAGACTAGGGTGTGTGAACTATGAATCAGCTGCAGAATCACTTACAAATACGTCTCACCCAAAAGACGGAGCACAAGGAGGTTAAGTGACTTGCTCAGGGTCACACAATGAGTCAGTGGCTGAGGTGGGATTTGAACCGGGGACCTCCTGGTTATAAGCCCTTTTCTTTAACCACTGTACCACACAGCCTCCTATCTGTAGGCAAGTACATGAGTCTTGAACTGGATGCGAGCAGTGATCGGGAGCCAGTGGAGTGAGCGGAGCAGTGGAGTAGCGTGGGAGAAGCGAGGCAGAGAGAACACCAGGTGAGCATGGTACGCTCTGCTAAGTGTCACCACAACTGAGAAAGCATGTCTCTATATACTGGATGTGCAGAACTCTAGTGTGAAACACATACGCATAGACATTGGGACATACCTATCCCTACCTCAGCTATAGCCCCTCTGCCAGGGGTATGCATCTCCAGTGGGGTTGATAATAATAGTACAGGTTATACAGTGTTACCTACTATCAATTTCTAAAATTCTGAGGGGTAACAGAGCCAGTTGCAAGAAATACTGTACTTACTAGCTTAAAGTGAATTAGTATGGTAGTGAATGTTATTCACCACAAGGGGTCATTCTTCACTTGCTTTTGAAAATATTAAGGATAAGTCTTATTGAGGAAGTATTTCAAGTTACCCTTTATTTATCACCATGCACTAAATAGGGCTTGTGTGTCCACAAGGTTTCAAGAATGTAATAATGTCTTTGCAATCATTGCCATTAATACACCAAGCATTCAGCACATTCTAGACAGACAGTACACTACCAGATAAACCATCATTTATTGATTGAAGGATGAGGAGACAAATCAGTTGCATAAAAGGTTTCTGTTGATGTAGAATATTGACTAATATTAACATGTAAACCGATTTGCTTTGACAAACCTCAGCATAGTAAAAAATAAAGTCATTAAAGTGATTTTAGCTATAAGAAATTGAAATCAGATTTTCAGAGTGCTTTATATATAACAACAGAAATGGAAGCAGGAGTTGTTCAAGCTGCTGTTGCCTTTTGTGTTCCACCAGATCTTGAGTAATGTGCTCATCTTTAGTGGTCTGTCTGAATCTGAGCCATTGAAGGAGAGGAAGGTCGGCCAGTGGAAGGTGGAAGTTTCTACCACTAGTTTCAGTGAGAAAGAAAAGGAAAGAAAAATAAATCTCGTATTTAGCTAATATTAATACCCAACTGCAAAAAGAGAAGAGAGAGTGTAGCAATGAAGTTACATTAACAGGAGCAGAATTTCTAGCAGACCCTGAGGCAGTCTCCATGCAGTCAGGCTTGGGTTCAGTGCAGACTCTGTTATTCACATGTGTTCAGCTTAGGTATAACATGTTCAATTCCACAAGTACTAATATTGGCAGTCCAGGAAAGAGGCACACAGCAAGTGCTTTTATTTGCTGATAGGCTGACAACAGAATGCACAGAATCTCATTTCTTTTAGAACTGTACAACAGTTGTGATACTGATATGTGGAAAACTGAAACTAAGATCTCAATTTATTGAAGAGCCCTTGTGCCATACCTGGCTCTGACCCAGGGCTTGGTGTGCATTTCCAAATCTAAACAGCATATTAACAGAACAGTCTGTAATGAAGAGCCGTTGTGCCATACCTGGCTCTGACCCAGGGCTTGGTGTGCATTTCCAGATCTATACAGCATATTAACAGAACAGTCTGTAATGAAGAGCCCTTGAGCCATACCTGGCTCTGACCCAGGGCTTGGTGTGCATTTCCAGGCCGCTGCCCCAGCTGCCGTGCTTCTCCGAGGCTGGGGGCAGGAAGCCCCTCTCTGGTGCCAGCTCCTCTGCGATGGCTCTGATGTGGTAGGGCTCGAACCCACAGCAGCCACCGATGTAGCGGATTCCCAGACTGTAGGCCTCCCTGGCATACTTGTGACACCCTACCTGGTAAGGGATCCTGGTTCCATGGCTATATTTTTTTAAATAAATAAAAAAATACTTTTCAAGATATATAAAAAAAATGGAATCAAAAGCTTTGATGAAACATAGAGACTTTATGGAAATTCTAAGGTATTTCCAGATATATCCCAGTTGTTGGAAGTTATTTAATCCTATTGTTTTCTGTACTGATCTAGACACTTAAAGACACTGGCATGATTGTCTGAAAAATCTATTAACCTATAATATCAAACAATTAAACAAAATACGAATGTGCTACCTGAGCAGGAATATTGATTTACTTTAAACCAATATTCACAGTCTCTTACCAAAGCGGAATTCTGGCAGGTCAATGAAGCCCTGGTGATTGCAGTCAGGGGTGTGGTAAGCAAGGGGCTGGACCATTAGATGGGCTTTCAGTTTCACTGCTTCCAAGCCTGCCTTCATGAGCTTCATGGTCTCCAAGCAGGTCATCGGATCAAAATGGCAATTGATTCCAACAATCTGAGCACCTGAAAGAACAAAAGATCAACGCAGCCTCTACAAATATAAATGTATGAATTAGTTTTAATAAACCCTGATTTCTTCACATCCCAAAAGCAAAAATGTGCACAAACAGCTTATACCAGTTTTTAGACACCCTATTTTATTCTGGATGTGTTAATTTACAAAACTGTGATCTACGACCACAGAATCAAAACTTCTAGTGTGATTCAAGGCATGATCTTCAGTTTGTGTGCTGATGCTTACCAGCTTTGACCAGCTTGATGGCACAGTCCCCTGGAGACACTTCTTTCATTTCTCCAGTAGGTCCAATGCACAGAGTGGCTGCTACTGGCTTCCCACTGCCCTTCCAAACTTGAACTGCCCACTCAGCCTCCTCCACGTGCTCAAAATACTAAACACAAGGAACAAGCACACAGCAAGCTTTGCACCATTATACAGTGTGCAATACTGCTGGACTCATTTCACAATAGCTCACAAAGTTTTCGGTTCACCACATAGCAAACAGGTTATTACAGATCTGAAGAGAATGAAATGAATTGATGGACTCAATCCACAATCTAATCCCACAATCCCTTCTTTATATCGTCAACAATTCAAATAAGTAAGTCTCTGTGGCAAAGTGGTTTGCAGTGTGCAGGTGCAGGAGTGATGCTGTGATCAATAACAGACAGACAATGATAATCCAGGTGCAATGGTGTTTATTTATAATCCAAAAAGTAACTTGACAACTGTAAATAATAAGGAATGGTAGTACAAAATGATGTGTACTACACAGTATAACCCAGGGGTTCAGTCCCGAAACAATAAACACGGTATTTAATACACACACAATATACAAACACGGTCACCAGTCCAAAATAAGTGCTGTAGTGCTCGTGGTGCAAATACAGTTAATCGTGACACAAGTGCAGTGTTGTCCGGTTTGGTGCTGGCCTGAGGCGACAGCTCCGGATCGTATTAGCCATCTAAACAACAAACAAGGATAATTAGACACAACAAAACAAACAAAACACTCACGATACAATACGGTTCTCCTTCTGGTTCAGCATTAACCATAACAAAGGAACAGATCACCTCGCCACGCCCCTTATCTATAATTAATCACGCCCCTTGGTTAACGATTGCAACCGCTCCTCCAATTCGAGGCTGCCAAATCGTTTCCCTTCCGGTCGATGATTTAGTGCACCATAACTCCGTCCCCTTTCTAGATGGCCGACTTCCGTCTAACCCTGGGAATTAATTGTCTGGCCATCCAGTCCAGGGAACTCTGCTCCCTTTACACAGCGCCTCACAGGTCGGGAGGGAGATTTATCACCAAGAATCATTCTGTCTCTGTCACAGTCTCCAAGAACTTTTATCAATAAATGTCATATTTCATTGCAATCTGGTTTTACATTGCAGGGGCATATTTACAGAGTGTTTACAACAGTTTGTAATGAACACCTATTTTTAGTAGTATAACACTTTTATTTATTAGCAGTCTTGGCCTATGGTCTTTAACTTTGGCTCGTCTTACAATAGCCTGTTTAGATTTTCATACGAGTAAAAACATCAAACTACATGTTATCCTTCAATGGTGTTCACTTGTATAAATAAGTAAACATTGATAAAGCTAGTAAAAGTTGGGTCAGCATTGTTTTGGCATGCCTTGCATATGTAATACATGTTTCAATATGTCTGTAGGTAGTGTGGACAGGGTATAACTGTTTCAAGTCAGTCCTGAACTGTAAACATGAATTGTAGGGAAGTGACCAATATGTGGAACACACTGTAATTTGGTTCATCCAGACTGTGATTATTGATTAACAAGGAAAGACAAATATGAACTGGGTTGAAGTACTACCAGAGATTGAATATGCAGGTGAACTGAAACACTACCTAAGAGTCAAGCACCTGCCCTATCCATCGAAAACCACGTCATTTATCAATGTTTGTTTGAGAATCTTGAACTAAAAGTTACACAGCAGTGAATAGAGCCATGCAGCCTGCCTCTTTGTCACAATATCCAGTAATTTCTTTGGCTGGCTTCCAGAATGCCTGGTTTCAGCTAGCATCAATTTTCTATAGCCAGTAGAGAACTAACATCCTTTAACAGTATAAAAATAATAAAAATTAAACAACACACACAAACAGAACAACAATTTAACCACTCCTTCCTGCAACTACATGTTAACTAACTAAAGTTTTTTTGAAGATTTATTGTTCAATTGTTGTATTCCTTTCTGTAAATGTACCATTGCTTTTGAACTTGCTTCAAAATAGGCTTCAATGCCTCTGACCCTGAAAACCTCCTGAGTGATTCTTTTACAGCATGGCAAAGAAAGATAGCTTTATACTCATATGTAGATTTTAACATGCTTAAGAAATGAAAACGGATATATAGCATAGATAAGTGTAGCAATCAGAAGTTTAGGGGGTATAAGAAGGAAGTTAAAATAACCGACACAAAGGGGTGTTTCCTTCCTTCTCGAAAGCATTCAGGTTTATGGATCCAAAAAGTACATCGATGGAATTAAAATAAGTGGGTTTTAAAAAATTTTTAAAAATTGTACAGGTTGGGAAATTGGGATTATTATCAACAAGGTTTGTTTTTTGTCTTTGGAAAGAAGGTTATAGAGTTTTTGGTTTACCTCAGCAACCATGAAGTCTACATCCTCCTCCACAAAGACATCCAGTTGCTTCTTGAAAATGGCCTTCATATCGGACTGACTTTTGCTTCCTTGGTGGGAGGGGGTCTGCCTCACACCTCCTGCTATCAAAGCATCTCCTTCCTGGGCCACTTCCCTGGCCAAGTCACAGGCTGCCGTGTTCACTTTCCAGCCCTGAGAAGAAATCAAGGGTGACTTCTTTCAATAGCTTTAGCTAGAGTTTGCTGGTCCAGAAATATTTATTCTGCACGTTAAAATGAAATGTACTATTAGATTTTGTGGATTTTCTAAAAAGTATAAGCTTGTCTCATGGAACACAATGCATAACATATTTCATATAACATAAGAGGTCAATAACAGATTCACCAAACAGCTGATCACAGACTTGTTTCTTTCTTTTCAATTAAACATATTGCCTTTGTCTTCTCTTCGCTCTCTCTCTCTCGTGTGGATCGACCCCACCCCTGCCCTTGTTCTCTATTTTCAATTATGCCCTCACTCACAATTTATATGGAGCTAGAATTCACAAATTTCAGTCACTGCATGTCCACACAAAGCAACACTGCCCTGTCTTAGCAGCTTCAGGGTGCTCCAGTGTGGCCTCGGGGTCCATGGCCCTGCTTTCACATAACCTCTCTTTTCCAGAGCAAACACAAAACCCCCATCTCCAATAACAACCTCCCTGCATCCATTCGCTCCATGATACCCTGGAATTCATACAGTAATGTATATTTATTACTGAAATACATTTCTTCTTTGTCAAAAACAGTTCTCAATCTATAACTTCACTGAGCATTTTTCAAGAGAGCTTAAACTGCTCCCTGGTTTAACATTACTTCTTGCGAACCCCATTAATCTACTAAAGAGAAGCTAGACATTGTTCGTTGAGTGTGTCTGAAGCAGGAAGTTTTGTCTTGCAAGGTACCAGCAAGGAGTTTAAGGGTTCTACAGCTATAGTGTGGCCATTGAAATGATCTGAAGTAAACTAAGAGTCATTTGCTGTTATACTCTTCCAGATGAAACATCAGTGTTTTATCTTCTATCAGCCGTTGTTGTAAAGCAGTGATAGGATGTGTGCAGAGCAGAGACCCAGCACATGGGTGCACATGTGTGTGGTTGTCTGGTGATGGAAATTGTGTTTAATTGTTTAATTGAGTGATTGAGGTATGGTTGGAAAAGTGTGGAATGTGGCCAGAAGGAAATTGAATGATTAATTGTCAATCTACCCCTGGCCACACCCTATAAAAGGAACAAATGAATTAATCAATGTTTGGGGGTTGTGTAGGTGAGTGCTTGGAGCAGAGAAAACAGAGTAAGGTACCGTGATAGCGAGGCTTGGGTACTGTTTTGTTTATTTTGAAGAGTTCAGTGTGTAGGGTTTTTTTTGTTTAAGCTGTTATTTTGTTTGTGTGTTTTTTTGTGTTTATTAAAAGTGCGCTGAACTACAAGTCCTGTGTTTGTGCTATTTTCCTCCGTTGTCTGCCTTGGCCGCAAGCCACTCTACCACAGCCCTCCATTACATTTTGTTTTCCTGTCCCAAAAGACAGATGCATTGGTTTTGCATGAGTGTTAGATACACCTTAAACGAATCAGTCAATCCTACCTTTAAAGTGTGTGCTACACATGGGAGGTGTTTTCAATTTTTTATCCTACTCATGTTTTAAGTGCCATGATTTATGACATTGAAACCCCTTTCTCTGGACAACCACTCATGTAACCTTAAGTCTACAACACTGGACAAACATCCAAATATATTGTAATGTAAACTGTGGTTGAAAGGTTGAGCAGAACAAGAGAAAATAACACTGCAACATTGCAGCAAGCGATGTGCTAGACTTGCTCGTGCCGATGGTCGAGGTCACTTTCTCCTTTTAACTTGCGGTCACCATGAGTCACGGACTGTTCAGTATGAAAAAACAAAAAAGAATTCCAAAAGAATGCTTACTCTTATAAAATGATATTCC
Organism: Acipenser oxyrinchus oxyrinchus; assembly: GCA_030684275.1. Classification (NCBI taxonomy): domain Eukaryota; kingdom Metazoa; phylum Chordata; class Actinopteri; order Acipenseriformes; family Acipenseridae; genus Acipenser; species Acipenser oxyrinchus. Next base: position 102,506,782 of record CM060247.1, read on the forward strand.
GTTTACCTCGGCGACCACTTATTTCAATGGGACTGACCACAGCCTAACCAATGGCCAGGATATTCATCATTGTTATATTGCCCGGGTTTTGGTGCTGTCCAGTGTATATACTTGTTCTGCTTGAGGGGTTCATGAATTTATTGTAGAAAATTGAATTGAGTAATGATGTGGTTCTGTATTTGTTCAATAACCCAATAAAGTGATTCATAGGCATGCACCAGTGCCTCTAATCAATACCATAGTAATGAACAAGCAATCCTACTCCTGAGTATTCTTAACCACAGAGTCAGAGAAGCCAATGGTTTATGCTTGTTCTGTACAAAAAGAGGATTACCAAGGTCATGTCTATTTACACCATTGCTGCTTGGTAAATATAAAGAACGTGGTATATTCACAGTACTGGTAAGATGTTGATATACTGTATGATATGATTCTTAAGACTGTATTATATGTCACAAATACACTAACCAATGGTCCCTGTGAATTTTTTAAACATCCAGATGATATGTAAAAACTGTAAGTTTAATAGTGGGCTGCAACAAATACATTGAAACATTCCTTTGACATAGTGCCTTCCTCAAACATCAGCAGCATGACCAGCACAGAAACAGTTAACCACTGAGCATGGTAGTTAATGTTGTTCACCACAAGGGAGCACAGTTCACTTCCTTTTACTAAAGATTCTTCAGTGCAGGGCTGCTGTTTGACAAGATATGCGGTTCTGTCCTTTAGTATGCTGTGCAGGGGCAAACTGCACCATAGTCAGCCTCTTCTCTGCTATTACCTGCCAGGCTTCACTGCTCTCTGTGTCATTTCCCTGGCATAGTCAAGCTGGCCAAGCGCCCAGTGAATCATCTTTAACATTGCTATAGGGGACACAAGGTGTTACTTAATGAATGCTCTTTCTAACTGTCCAAAATATCTAACTTTATTTAATCTAGGGCCTAGAATGTAAATTATTTGGAATCGTTGCCTCATTGCAGGTAACCAATCCTATTAGCAGGATATGTCACCTATTGATTCTAAGATGATTAGACAAAACAGATTGGATTGGATGGATAAGTCATAGATCAACATCCATTACAACGTATACCACTGTGACGGAGTCGATACCCTCCTCCCTCACTAAGTAAAAACATTACTGCCGCAAGGGTATCGGGACTGTATAATGCAGTTTGAAAAACTGATAAAATGGGACACTGAACATTTGAATATAATGGACTTGTGATTTAATTTTATGTGAAAATAAAATATTGGTGGTATTTGTCTGTGTGGGTTCAACAAAAGAAAACACTGTTAGTAAACCCACAAAGTAAACCAAAGTTTAAAAGTACAGATTAGGATTGTGCAGGTGTGAATGTTCATGTTTATAAAGGGTCCACACTGTTATTAAGCTGATCTCGCAGGTATGAATGATCAGGTTTAAATGTTCAAATGCAAGGGGTATATTTGCCTGCTAAATAAGTATGATTTATTTGCATGTTTTAAATGTACCAAATGGTGATTTTTATATATTATATATATATATATATATACAGTATATATACAGTATGTATATATATATATATATATATATATATATATATATATATATATATATATACAGTATTGTGCAAAAGTTTTAGGCAGGTGTGAAAAAATGCTGTAAAGTAAGAATGCTTTCAAAATAGACATGTTAATAGATTATATTTATCAATTAAATAAATGCAAAGTGAGTGAACAGAAGAAAAATCTAAATCAAATCCATATTTGGTGTGACCACCCTTTGCCTTCAAAACAGCATCAATTCTTCAAGGTACACTTGCACAAAGTCAGGATTTTGTAGGCATATAGTCAGGTGTATGATTAAACAATTATACCAAACAGGTGCTAATGATCATCAATTCAATATGTAGGTTGAAACACAATCATTAACTGAAACAGAAACAGCTGTGTAGGAGGAATAAAACTGGGTGAGGAACAGCCAAACTCAGCTAACAAGGTGAGGTTGCTGAAGACAGTTTACTGTCAAAAGTCATACACCATGGCAAGACTGAGCACAGCAACAAGACACAAGGTAGTTATACTGCATCAGCAAGGTCTCTCCCAGGCAGAAATTTCAAGGCAGACAGGGGTTTCCAGATGTGCTGTCCAAGCTCTTTTGAAGAAGCACAAAGAAACGGTCAACGTTGAGGACCGTAGACGCAGTGGTCGGCCAAGGAAACTTACTGCAGCAGATGAAAGACACATCATGCTTACTTCCCTTCGCAATCGGAAGATGTCCAGCAGTGCCATCAGCTCAGAACTGGCAGAAAACAGTGGGACCCTGGTACACCCATCTACTGTCCGGAGAAGTCTGGTCAGAAGTGGCCTTCATGGAAGACTTGCGGCCAAAAAGCCATACCTCCGACGTGGAAACAAGGCCAAGCGACTCAACTATGCACGAAAACACAGGAACTGGGGTGAAGAAAAATGGCAGCAGGTGCTCTGGACTGATGAGTCTAAATTTGAAATATTTGGCTGTAGCAGAAGGCAGTTTGTTCAGCAAGGGCTGGAGAGCGGTACACGAATGAGTGTCTGCAGGCAACAGTGAAGCATGGTGGAAGTTCCTTGCAAGTTTGAGGTTGCATTTCTGCAAATGGAGTTGGGGATTTGGTCAGAATTAATGGTCTCCTCAATGCTGAGTAGTACAGGCAGATACTTATCCATCATGCAATACCATCAGGGAGGCATCTGATTGGCCCCAAATTTATTCTGCAGCATGACAACGACCCCAAACATACAGCGAAAGTCATTAAGAACTATCTTCAGCGTAAAGAAGAACAAGGAGTCCTGGAAGTGATGGTATGGCCCCCACAGAGCCCTGATCTCAACATCATCGAGTCTGTCTGGGATTACATGAAGAGAGAGAAGCAACTGAGGCTGCCTAAATCCACAGAAGAACTGTGGTTAGTTCTCCAAGATGTTTGGGCCAACCTACCTGCCGAGTTCCTTCAAAAACTGTGTGCAAGTGTACCTAGAAGAATTGATGCTGTTTTGAAGGCAAAGGGTGGTCACACCAAATATGGATTTGATTTAGATTTTTCTTCTGTTCACTTTGCATTTAGTTAATTGATAAATATAATCTATTAACATGTCTATTTTTGAAAGCATTCTTACTTTACAGCATTTTTTCGCACCTGCCTAAAACTTTTGCACAGTACTGTATATATATATATATATATATATGCACAGTATAATTTTCCCGGGGATGGTATTGCCAGGGAAGGAGCCTAGGCTAGAGAGGTGCATTTCAAACTGCAAAAAGTTTGAGATTTTATTTTTTGAGTTCTTTTTGTTCAATAATACAATTATGTACTTAATTACATCTATTTGAAGTTCTTGTCTGCTTCTCGCAAACCACAAGCGCTCAGCAATCCCTCTCAACCACATAACAACAACTAATATTGCAAGTAAAGAAAGCACATGACAATTGAGATTCTTTAACGAAACCAAATTTGGGTTCAATTGAATGGTCCAAGAATTAAAAACATAAAATCAGTCAGCAGTCAGTGCTTAATATCCAAAAGCTGAAATGGGAATGGGGATGGTGGGCGGGGGGTGGTTTGGGGTCATTACCCTGACAAGCCCCTAATCCCTGGAAAGCCCACCCCTCTGCGTTACAGCACTCAGTGGCTGGTGTACAGCCCACCCCTCTGCATTGCGACGCTCAGTGGCTGGTGTTTTCCTTCTGCTTCTGGAAGAGGTCCTTCAGCTGCTGCTCAGATGTTGCTTCTTTCTGTTGCACCAGATCTGCATGTCCTTTGGTCACCCCCCAGCTGTCTGGATGAGCCATGGAAGAGCAAAACGGCCGGCCGGAAGCAGGGGCCAGTTTCTCCCAGTAATCCCGACGAGCCCTTGGGAAGGAAAGAATTGAGTTGGTAGTCTCTGACTGCAACTTCACATGTAAAGATCTATACAGTATATTAACAGAAGAGCCCTCGTGCTATACCTGCCTCTGACACAGGGCTCGGTGTGCATTTCCAGATCTATACAGCATATTAACAGAACAGTCTGTAATGAAGAGCCCTCGTGCCATACCTGGCTCTGACCCAGGGCTTGGTGTGCATTTCCAGGCCGCTGCCCCAGCTGCCGTGCTTCTCCGAGGCTGGGGCAGGAAGCCCCTCTCTGGTGCCAGCTCCTCTGCGACGGCTCTGATGTGGTAGGGCTCGAACCCACAGCAGCCACCGATGTAGCGGATTCCCAGACTGTAGGCCTCCCTGGCGTACTTGTGCATGTCCCATCTAGTGAGGACTCTTGGTTCCAATCCTACAGGTTATATATATATATATATATATATATATATATATATATATATATATATATATATATATATATATATATATACACACACACACACACACACACACACACACACACACACACACAGGAATATGGCTATTAAAGCCATTGTGACATCACCTATCAAGGTGTTCACGGTCTCTTACCAAAGGGGAATTCTGGCAGGTCAATGAAGCCCTGGTGATTGCAGTCAGGGGTGTGGTAAGCAAGGGGCTGGACCATTAGATGGGCTTTCAGTTTCGCTGCTTCCAAGCCTGCCTTCATGAGCTTCATGGTCTCCAAGCAGGTCATCGGATCAAAATGGCAATTGATTCCAACAATCTGAGCACCTGGAGGAACAAAAAATGAATTCTGCTTGAAGTTCACGGCCCAGTTCAAGTTCCAGGTCACTGTGTGGTAGTCCCAGTACTGTACTTATCCACCCTGTTTATAGTTATGGCTGTAACTGGGGCACAAACGCTACCCTGTGTCTCACGCACAAGCACTCTACCCACTATCCTAAAATAACAAGGCACCATTAAGCCAATTCTGGCCAACATACACAAAGAGTGGGGCAATGTTGTACATAACCAACGTGACTGGCCAACAATATACCCTACCAGCTTTGACCAGCTTGACAGCACAGTCCCCTGGAGACACTCCATTCAGGTCTCCAGTAGGTCCAATGCACAGGGTGGCTGCAACTGGCTTCCCACTGCCCTTCAGAACTTGAACTGCCCACTCAGCCTCCTCCACATGCTCAAAATACTAAACAAAGAAACAAAACACACAGCAAATTAAGCATTGCTTATGGTTAAAATATGACATCAGAAATAGTACTGTAGGTGTAATTATTATGGCATTCCAACATCATTTCAAAGTGTGTTATTCTGCCATTTGCGCTCTACAATGTACAGCTTAGCACCACATCATCACTCTCAATATACAGGTCCTTTCTGCAGATGGCAACCTGGTACTGTAGAGTAGGCTGCAAGAAGTGCTTCAATATATCAGTCTGGCATCTTTATACATTCAGACCATGCCATTAATTAGCCTCTTACATTTGAACTATGCTAACAATCAACATTTTATAAAGACTTCACCTACAAAAACAGTATATTAATTCAACTTTCACTTCCAAGGCTACCTGAATTCAGGGATATGCTTTTAGAGTGCCGGTTTACCTCAGCAATCATGAAGTCCACATTCTTTTTCACAAAGACGTCCAGTTGCTTCTTGAAAATGGCCTTCACATCAGCCTCGCTCTTGCAGCTCAGGTAAGAGGGGGTCTGGCTCACACCTCCAGCCACCAGTGCATCTCCTTCGTCTGCCACCTCCCTGGCAATGTCGCAAGCAGCCTCGTTCACTTTTTGGCCCTGGGAAGAAATTAAAATAGCTTTTAATAGTTTCCATGGGGAGCAACACGTGTTCAGTAAAGAATCATTGGAAAAAAAACAAACACATTAACACCACAATACAGGTTTCAAAAGAGAAACCTACATACATGGAATGCACTGTCCATCAAATGCACATATCGATTCCCAAGATATAACCTTTCACTGCTCAGATGCTCCAGATACAGCAAAAATGCAATTATGCTACAGTAAGTACACACTTTCCATTACTAGGGATAATGAACATGGGATACTGCAGCATGTATTTGCAGATCAGGCCTACAGACAGCTAACATCGATACATACAATTATTTTTCTACCCTCAGCCACCATTCATTGTGCTTGAATGGTGTTGTCGCTTTAATTGTCAAAAATATGCTGCTGCTGCAGTAGAAAGTAATTTCACATGAACGTATTTGCATTCACTGGTTCTGAACACATAACCAGCCTCTGGTTATTGAACTAAACCTACAGCAGCAATATGACAGCTCTCACCGAAAACTTCTGTGCCACATAATTGCCCCTGTTCTCCAGCTTATCATCGCTGGCATAGAATGTGAAAGTCTGCATCACATCAGATCCAGATCTCAGGAACTCTCGGTGCAGCTGGCGGACTGCAATGCAACAGGCAAACCCAAAATGAGTATCATTTTACAAGCCATCAGTACGTGTAAAATATTTCATACAGCTGGATTACATTAAAAGGCTGTCTTGCTGCAAGCGTGTCTTACCAGCTTCAGGGTGCTCCAGAGTGGCCTCGGGGTCCATGGCCCTGCTTTCACATAACCTCTCTTTTCCAGAGCAAACACAAAACCCCGTCTCCAATAACAACTTCCCCAGCATCCAGACGTGCAAGAATCCCTGGAATACATAGTTATGGAAGAACGTGAGCATCGCATTGTGTAAACTGAAAGAGAGTTCCATTTGTGAACCTTATGAAGAAATCCTAGCACTGCTGTGGAAACAGTAACTGATGCAGTACTGTAAATTAGACATACCGTAATAATCACCCCCTGCAGCTACAGCACATCACAGTGTTACAAAGTTCGAACATTTCTGGGTACTTCCTCACAGCAAGAACCATTTTAGCACTTTCTTCAGTTGCCATATTTCAAGGGCTTTTTTTCAATTTAAACTGAAGCTATACAAAACGCTGTTTAACCCTTATAACTAAATAACTGTTTAACCCTTTGCAAAGTATTTTTGGTACAGTAGTACTACTGTAAACCTTGTCCCGTATGTACCATGCATTAAAAAGTTACTGGTACCAAATACGAATACATACAGTTAATTTATAGTTTAATTACATTACATGTGTATTACAACTGAAAGCTGAGACACAAATTAGCATTAGCCTTATTCACTCAAGTCAAAAGCCGCTCAGTTTACCTTCCATACTCGACGATCTTTGACGAGAATCATCACCTATGTGTCTGTGATATTGGTTAATTAGGCACATTACTGAAACTGACATTGCTAATCATCACATTAAAATTGTACCTACCTTTTTAGGTGCCATTTCTTCCCAAGATAAGCGTTAATTGGAAGCACTTCAACTGCTGCAACCCTGAAGCCCTAATTTAGCTGTACTGCAAAACAAAACGCTTCTCGCCTATATATCAAGCGGCATGGTGGGCGGGTATGATGTCACCAGAAGACTTCTGTGTGATTGGTAATTAACATCTGGATACAAGAAGTGTACGGAAAACTATTTTTAATATATAGAAAACTTCATTGAAATGTTTAAACCTGTTTACAAAACATTGTTGACTTTAAAAACAAATATACACAATGGTATTTCATATTCTGTTAAATATTCTTTAAATAACTAAGCTGTTTGAATAAGGATCTTTATTTATATTATTAATGATGTACTTATTGTTATTATATTCAACTTTACTTAAACCCAGCGAAAAAAAAACACGTTTTATTTGTTTTAATCCGTTATGTTTGGAGCTCGGTGTCTTCACTAATGAATCAAACGAGGCAGTGATTGGTTATTTCTGAACTTGGTTAAATTCGGGGAAGCAGGCGGTGGGAGGTTCTGTAAACAGTTCGTGAAAGTGACAGTCGCAGTTCAGCATGACTATGAGTGTATGTGGAATGGTATGGTGAATTGTTAGGCTTTTTAACCATGTCACGAGTTTTAAGTGTAGTTAGCTCCCAACTACGAAGAAATGTATATTTTTACCCAAGTCTGTTCCGAGTTCTCCAGCGGTCACTAAGCAGCACAGTACCCGCCAGATATGCAGCCGGGCAAGGGTGAGTGTTTCCTAGCAGTAATACAGTTATGCTAGGTTTCAAATACATTTTAAAGTCTACACCAATGGTAAACATTTTAGCGTTACCCCTAGGTACAGGACGTTAAGAGAGTGATTATGTAAACTGCAAAAACACAAGGTGAAATGTTGATAGTTTGTAGAGATTACTGAATATGCACCCATGAATAAATGGACGATGAATGTTTTGATCCAGAATCCAGATTTTCTTAATGTATGCTTGTTTTAATTTGTACAAGGGTAGACTTACAGTTTACCATTTTTTTTCGTATTGTTTTAATGCGCATTTATTGCACTTTATCATGGTTTATGCCATGTGTTATCATACAGTTCCTCTCTGTGGTTTTCCTTGCTTGAATTGCCCTGTAACACCTGTAAGTTGCCTTGGATAAAGGCATCTGCCAAATAATAATATTAATAACTGTGCCTTCACTATGCTTTTAGTATACTTTACACACTTGCTATGTTTTAGAAATTGGAACACTGCATGCAGTTAAACCTCTTCAGGACAGAATAATCTGAATTTGGTCAAACTTGCCAGATTTGTTTAGCCTATTGGATAACTATAAATCCCAAATTGTGATATTCTTGCTCCTGTTAGTTTGTCTTTACTGAGCCTTCAAAGTTCAATATTGTCACTGTAAAACTGGAAAATCCACAAGCCTACAGGACCACGTTTTGAAATGATATATTTTTATGCAGAATATCAGTGATTTTATATTTCTGCAGGTGACAGATTGTTGCAGCAGGCATCACAAAATCATAACTGCATGCTGCAAGGGGTACCTGCTGTAATGGCTTTTATATTTAAAAAACACTTTTGCTCTCTTCAGTTTCTTTCATGAACCAGTTTTTGCTAGAAGAACTCCCAGACAAATTCATGAAGAGCCTGTTTGAGGTTCATTCAAGGACAAACGCTGTGTCATTCACATAAAAATGGTATCTCACTTAAACAGTACCAGGTAACAAGATTTCAAAATGTGCTGCGTTTAGGGATTTTCCAGTGCCAGAGTGCAGACCTTGAAACATGAAGGTGCCGCAATTACAAAATAACAGGAGCTACGATCCCATATTCTCAGTATATAGGAGCAACAAACCGGTTTCTTAAAAATGGACACGCCAAGAGCACCAAACAGCTGCTTGTTTTTTTTTTTTTAAATGCACAAAACAAGCAGGATATTTCAAGGTTTACTTGCACCTCTTCTCTCCCAAACACGCATTGCCTTTCCTTTTTACTTCCATGACAGGTACAGTATATCAAGTATGCTGAAATATGAATAACCCTCAAAATGTGGAGAATATTTCATTTTACAAATCGAATTGCAGCACAAAATGATACATTTTCAAACCCCCAGTTCTAATTGAACTTTCACCCTCGTGGCTGTTTCTGAACACCACGTGGCTCCCTTCATTTCCATGAAACATAACATAATTGGATATCAGTTGAGTTTTGTATTGCCTTTAGGACTCTATTAACTTGAACAGTTCTTTTGTTTAGTACATAAACTTATTACCAAATAGCCTAATACATATATAGCAAGGGTGGTAATTAATTAGAATTGTTACAACCTTTTTACTGTAAAATGCTGTAAAATGCATGCTGGGTTTTCCCACTCCAGGCAAATTGTCTACGTAATCTGTTTCCAATGGAAAGTATTTGTGTCACCAGTGATGCCAATGGCTCTACCCCCCTTGGGATGCGGTGGAAGGACTCTGCTGAGACTGTGATCATTGGGGGAGGATGTGTGGGCGTGAGTCTAGCCTATCACCTGGCCAAGGCTGGCATGAAGGATGTGGTGCTACTGGAAAAGTCCCAGCTCACGGCTGGATCCACCTGGCATGCTGTACGGAATTCACTTTTTTCTGTTTATCAATGGTGGTATACAATGGTATACTGTATGCAGTAATATATTTAGTAACATATGTAGCACTACTAAAAGAAACATATAATATTTCTAGACATTGAGAAATACCTAAACTTTAAATTTTAGAAGTCCCTCTTGTAGTATTATTACAATTTGTATGGAGCTTGTACTCTACCATCATGGTTCTTGTACTCTCCCATGACGGTTCTTGTACTCTAGCGTCATGGTCCTTCTACTGTCCCATCATGGTTCTTGTATTGTCCCATCATGGTTCTTGTACTTTACCTTCATGGTTCTTGTACTGTCCCATCATGGTTCTTGTACTCTACCTTCATGGTTCTTGTACTCTACCTTCATGGTCCTTGTACTCTCCCATCATGGTCCTTGTACTCTACCTTCATGGTCCTTGTACTCTCCCATCATGGTTCTTGTACTCTACCTTCATGGTACTCTCATTTGTACTCTACCTTCATGGTTCTTGTACTCCCATCATGGTTCTTGTACTCTACCTTCATGGTTCTTGTACTCTACCTTCATGGTCCTTGTACTCTCCCATCATGGTCCTTGTACTCTCCCATCATGGTTCTTGTACTCTCCCATCATGGTCCTTGTACTCTCCCATGACGGTTCTTGTACTCTAGCGTCATGGTCCTTCTACTGTCCCATCATGGTCCTTCTACTGTCCCATCATGGTTCTTGTACTCTACCTTCATGGTTCTTGTACTCTACCTTCATGGTCCTTGTACTCTCCCATCATGGTTCTTGTACTCTACCTTCATGGTCCTTGTACTCTCCCATCATGGTTCTTGTACTCTACCTTCATGGTCCTTGTACTCTCCCATCATGGTTCTTGTACTCTACCTTCATGGTCCTTGTATTGTCCCATCATGGTTCTTGTACTCTACCTTCATGGTTCTTGTACTCTACCTTCATGGTTCTTGTACTGTCCCATCATGGTTCTTGTATTCTCCCTTCATGGTTCTTGTACTGTCCCATCATGGTTCTTGTATTCTCCCTTCATGGTTCTTGTACTGTCCCATCATGGTTCTTGTATTCTCCCTTCATGGTTCATGAATGATAAATACGTCAGTGTTTATGTAACTGAGCCGCTCAGAGCCACACAGTGAAAGAACCCTCTTAACAGCATGCTCAGTTCCACGCCCTATGAGCAGCTCAGAGCTACAGAGCAGATGTTATCTGTGATCTGAGTGTGCAGAGAAATTCCCGCTCTGGGCCTCTCAGTTACTTAACGCACCCACTGTGACTCATGAATACATGCTCCCCAATCTCATTTCACTTTTAAATACTGATCATTGGGTCTTTTTACACATCATACAAAGTAGCCCATCAGGGCCATGGCTTTGTATTGTATTATGTACTGTATTGTGAACCTATTAGTGAGTCAATTCTGCGATAAGAGAACATAGGTGGACAATTCACAAATTGTCGTTGTGTGTCTTCTTTCTAATGCTGTAATTATAGTAGTAGCTGGGTTAAATAAATCCAATTGTCTCTGTTGCTCAGGCTGGTTTAACTGCATATTATCACCCGGGATTAACCTGAAGAAAATTCACTACTACAGCATAAAACTGTATGAGAAGCTGGAGGAAGAAACAGGACAGGTAATAATAATGTTTCTGAAACACCAGCTTGTTTCTGTCACAGAGCTATACCTTCTATTGTTGACACTTGGACCGGAAACGTAATGTCATAAATAGATATTGCCCTGTTTTTGCATTTATAACCATGGTCTTCTTTTTAATTTCTGGGTTTATTTTAGAATCAAATGGGATATTTTGCAAGATACAGTAGGTTAGCAACATGCGTTTTTTATTCAAAGTAGATTCATTTTGAATTCTTTCTCAGCATGTTCAAGCTGATTGTGTGTTTTGTTTACTAAAAGCATTCTTTAAAATCGGATTCAAGTACTAAAATGAAACTAGTTACCGTACATTCTTTGTCCAAACTTTTTTAAAAATCAAAATAAAGACATTTGTCGATGTTGTTAGTAAATGTGAAGACTCTACTTGTGTCGCTGTCCGAGCTGCCTGGTCATTCATTTCTCATTTGAATCTCTCCAGGCAGTTGGGTTTCACCAGCCTGGCAGTATCCGCATTGCCTCCACCCCAGAGAGAGTGGACGAGCTGAAATACCAGATGAGCCGCGCTCACTGGCACCCCAATCCCCAGTCTCTGATTAGCCCTGAGAAAATACAAGAACTCTTCCCTCTGCTTAACATGGACAAGGTGAGCGTCCGCATTACGGAGATGCAATCAGGTATGCTAAGGCAGTGAAGATATAGTTGAAATGTAAAATACCGCTCTGCATTGCACAGGTCCTGGCAGGGCTCTATAACCCAGGAGATGGCCACATTGATCCCTACTCTCTGACCATGGCGCTGGCAGCTGGAGCAAGGCAGTATGGGGCCAAGCTCTACTTCCCTGCCCCAGTGACGGGACTTACACCCACAGCTGAGGGAAAGTGGGACGTGGAAACTCCACAAGGGACAATAAGAGCAAACCGTATTGTTAATGCTACAGGTTAGTGTTTCATGCAGTCAGTGCAATTATTCATCATCTCTGAGGTTCTGTTTAGTGAATGTACTTGCATAAACATCCCAGATGCAGTATATGTTTTGTTCAGTGTGTTTGTCAGTAGAGAACCTATTGCAAATTAGTAATAATTTGATTGGTTGAAATGTAAGATAGCAGATGCTTCACCCTGGATTACTCCTGTTCTTGTGTGCAGTGGGTGGGTGCAGTGTGGAGTGGGTGCTTAGTTCTTTGCTTTGCAGATGTCATCTGACTGACCCTTGTGCAATGAGAACGTTGTACTTTGAACAGAGTCACTTCTTTGTTGGTGAAGTTTGGTCTGTATCAGTTTAGGCTGGACTTTGTTGCTGACTGTCCCAGGGACTTTTAGTTTGTTGACATAATGTCATAAGCGCAATTGTTTTTCAGAAAGGAAAAAGACACACAACACAAAGTTACTAAGCAGAATTAAACGATGGGGGCATTTCATTTTGGGTCGAGGAAGCAGTCCTGAGTTGCTGTTGTTTTAATTAGGTTTTAGAATTGTAATCAGAGGGTTTCCCTTTCAGAACAAATTGTGCTAATGACGATTTGGTGTAAATAGCTTTGAGAATCCAGCCCTTCTTTTTATGTGTCATACTCTTGAGGTGGAGGGGTACCATATATATTAATGCACACTTTCGGCTACATGTCTTACTCTAATAATTACACACAATAGAACTAACAATATTTTGTAATCAACGAGTCACACATGAAAGCAGTATATTGGATTTCAGCAAGGTTACTTGTTGCATTGTATTCAAACTTTTTTGCAGAGAACAACTCAGTTGTTTCACCGATTTATTTTTTTGTATGAATGCACTGAAATGTATACTGGCTGGTTCCGCAGGTTTCACGAGATAATCCTGTTTCCTTCAAGGGAAGCACCCTCCCTACAGCCAGTCAAACATTCTTCAGAATCAGCCAAGATTGAATATGTTCTAGCCACCTGTGTTCTGTTATAACTTGTAAGTAACAGGGAACCAGAAGAACATGTATTAATCCATCACACATTGTTTTGCTGAGACTAAGCTAACGCTAAAGACTTTTGGCATCCTCTTTTGTCTCTTCATTGCTTCCAAGGCATTTTTGGGTGATTACCTCAGCTGGGACTTCTGCTTTTTGGATTCAGAAGTTTGTTCCGTCTCCAAATTGGTTGTGTTTTTATCTCTTTAGTCCCATATTGCAGCATGTTGTGCAAATGGGGTGCCAATGTTCTAGTGGTTTGGTAACACTTAGTTATAAACCTATTGGATTGTGAAGTGATCTGATCATTACATCAGATATTGAGCTTCTCAAAGGTTGGGTCTTAACCTAGGAGGCCAGTGAATCCGCTTCATGTGTTACTGTATATCTCCTGCTTGTCAGTTTGTTACCAACCATGCTTGGTGCTGATTGGCATGCTGGTGGTGTACATTTCAGTTAATGAATTGCGTTTTCTGTAATGACGAGTGGGATTATTGTTGCCTTCTCTTTCATGCTGTGGTAAATGACACGAGAGATAAGCTGATGATAAGCAGTTTGATCCATTGAGAATCCCCATCCAGTGCGGTATTGGCCTTGTAATTAACATGTTACTGCATTATTACTACACAGCCATCTGTGCAGGTACTGGCTAAAATTTACATTTTAGACTGATCAGGTCAAGGGGTCAAAAGTTATAGAGAGGTCAAAATATGGTTACTGGGACCCCCCTTAACATTAACCAACCGTTTACTCCAAAACGGTTTGTGCAAACAAAAGGAAGTTAAACCTACCAAAGTTTTTGACCTTTGACCTTGGGGTGAAACCCCAAAAATAAAAATCTCAAAAAAGAAAAGGTCAAGGTCTCAGCTTCATCTGTGCAAAATGTCAGGAAAGTAATATTTTTGGTTTGATTTGAAAGAATCTAAACCTAACCTGCCCCCTTCTAAGAAACCTGAACAAACATTTTATTTGAATCAGATGACCTGAGTAAATGAATAGCACATCATCAGTGGGAATAAAATAACAGCTCCCAGAGGTCTGCAGCACAAACTGTTTTGGAGTAAAAGATTGGTTAACGTTAAGGGGGGTGGAGCCCAGTAACCACATTATGACCCCTTTAGCTGATCAGTCTAGAAATGTAAATTTGAGCTTGTTTGCCTGAAACGACCCCAAGAACCACGTCTGGTGTGAACCGGAGATTGTGTGATTTGTCACGAAATGACCCTAATACCAGATGCAGTGTGTCTTCTGAAGCCTGGCTAATAATGCATGCCATGTCTACCATCTCAATCCCTTTAATCCTCCTGCATGTAACCAGTTTATGTGGTTACCGTACGTTATTATTGATATTATTATTCGCCTGGCTGCCTGATATTTCGTTTTCAAAAGCTGTTGTTTTCCTGATGAATGTTCGAGTACAGAGGATCAGGCAGCTTGCCATTGATAGTTGTGCAATGTGTCTGTGCTCCACAGCATCGTTGTGTAGAAAACGAAGGCTGACTTACTTTAAAAAAAAAAAGATCCTGTCTCAGTAATTCAGTTATTTTAGATTATTCTACCATGTGTTCATTTACAGAGCAAGGATGTTTGTTTTATAAACTAAAAACTGGAACAGAGTTGTTTCAAATTCAACTCAAGGTCGCTGCAAAAGTCATCAAAAGTCCTATTGATCTGATGGCTGTTGCAGAGGATCTAAGGTTAGTAAGTATCTTAGGAGAGTGAATGATTTCTGTATTTACAGGACTCTGATTGCAAGACTAGTATATGAGGATACAGTGCTATCCTTATGCATTCTGAGTATCACTGGCACTCGTTATGGAAGAAATCGACTTCAAAGGAAATATTTCAAAAGGATATAATACTCAAATACAATGCAAAGCCCCATAAACATTCTGAATTACACAGTTTGTTTAAAGTATGTAAAACATTAAATAGTATGTTTCTCATTTGTCAAATAAATAATTAAACAACACATATACCATATACATGCTATTCCCATGTTATGCATAGTAATGTTTTTTTTCCCATGTTTTCTTTCCATACTTATCTGACATTATCCTTGCTTGCCTGTGCTTTACTGTGCTTTCACTATGATTTACTTCACTTGCTATTTACTTTATTGACATATTTCGCTTTAACAAAACAATATTGCATGCAGGAGTGAAATGGATTGGTAATAAACCTTGTGCTGCTTTGTAAAACATTAAATCGAAGGAGTTTTTGTCATGCACTTAGTTACTCATCAGTACACAGAGATACAGGTAGCTCATTATTTTTGTGTTGGAAATCAATTTTTGACCTAATTCTAATGGGAGCCAATCCTGGTCTGCCACGATATCCATTTCAGCCAACCTGGGGCCATGGTTTCAAGCCCGCCTCCCTGCTCACAGTTAACGTGTGTTTCTGCAGCCAGATCTTACTGCACAAAGCTGTACGTTTCTGTTTCTCCTGATCATCCAATCCCTCAACAACAAGGCTCCCAAGAACCTTCTAGGTCACATAGTCCTTGGTTTGCTTGACAAATGAAACACAGAGTTAATGGTTGTGCTGCTTTCCTAGCAAAGTCTATAGAGACATTTCTATTATAATTTTGTATCACAGATCAGTTTCCATTGCCGCCACTGCCATGTTAAACAGTGACATAAGCTCTAATATTATTGGGTCCGGTGATAGAAGTTCCTTGCATTTTGATTGGATGCACTGATGAGTCACACCCAATCAGAGGGCTAAACTCTTTTAGGAAAGGTTCCTGTTGTGGAAGTAAAGCATGGTGAGGTACTGTCGTGTTGTGCTGCTGACATCTGTGCTGTGCTACGGACTGTATTTCCATGTTTGCTGATGTGTAAAAATCTCAATAGACTTTGGAATGGGAGGCTTCAGGAGGGCATTGCCCTTCTCCACAGTTTCTTTCCTGAACCAGTTTTTGCTAGAATTCCCAGACAGATTCATGAAGAGCCTATTTGAGGTTCATTCACATAAAAAATGACATCTCACTTGAAGCCACACCAGGTAACAAGATTTCAAAATGTGCTGCAATGCCATAATGCTGTCAGAATGCCAGAATGCAGATCTTGAAATGTGAAGGTGCCCCATAAACAAAATAATAGGATCTATGATCCCATATTCTCAATATATAGGAGCAACAAACCAGCTTCTTAAAGAAAAAGGGCTTCCCAAGAGCTTGGCACATTTATTTCTTTTTTTTCATTAACAAACAATATTCTTTAGCTGTCATATTGACTAAAGCACTGGCCATGGTATGTGCATCCTGTTTAGCTATAGGTCCAATCCCACCCCATCCTCCTTCAGTGAAAAGGGTCGGGTCAGTGAAGTATCTATATTTACCAAAGAAAGACAAGTTCAGAGGCAACATCCCAGTGGGAGGTCCATTGACCAAGTTAAAACAATGGATCCCTGACTGGACTAGTTGTTTGATCCCTTATTGCCAATTGTGTTTATATGATACAGAGATATTGCTGTGGTTAAAGCGAGGTTTGCAGTAACAGCTTAAAACATCAGCAACATTTATGTAGCCAGTGATTGACAAAATACAACACATATGCACTGCTGTGTGCTTCAGACAGTTTAGATGCAGGGTTCACATTACACATATTCTCACAAGAAGAGCTGCTTGTTTCTGTGGTGTAAGATGACCCAGAGGAACTTGCTTGCTATTTCGCTGGCTCAGCAGGCACTGGGTTCAGAAGAAAGCTGCAGCTGTCACCTTCACAGGGCGGGAGTGGAGAGTAAGCAGATAAGAACATAAGAAAGTTTACAAACGAGAGGAGGTCATTCGGCCCATCTTGCTTGCTTGGTTGTTAGTAGCTTATTGATCCCAGAATCTCATCAAGCAGCTTCTTGAAGGATCCCAGGGTGTCAGCTTCAACAACGTTACTGGGGAGTTGGTTCCAGACCCTACTAAAATGTACAGTATATCACCTGCAGTCCTATATTACGGATTCTGCTTTTTAGGTGGTTTCTGTTTGTGTGAAAGGAACACCCAGCGGCTACATTGCTCAGCATGGGTTCAGTGCGATGCCAAAGGCTGTGCTGCTTTGTGTTGTGGTTTAGGGACTGTGCAATAGATAACGGGATACTTCTTGGTAAAAATAGTGTAATCAGTGATATTTTGAGTACAAGACTTGTTTGCAACAGGGGGTTACTCCAGAAACATTCAGCATTCTATTTTGTAAGTGTCTACTGCTAGTAGTGCTCCATATGAGATAATATAGGACTGCAGGTGATATACTGTACATTTTGAAGTAGTCCCTGGATACAGTTCCAGCAGCAGGTTTCTAATATTGGCAGTCAGAGGATTTGTACACTAGCGGTGTGCAAAAAACTGTACATTGGCTCTGAGAAGGCAGTATTAGTAGTAGTTTTTTTTTTACTAGCTCAAAGAGATTCAAGTTTAAATGAATGGAGATATTGCCTACAGCTAAAGTAAGTGTAAGCATTGGTAAGTGGGCGCTGCCAAAGTTATAAATGAATGAAAGGAGTGCAGCCCATATAAGGGGAGCCGTAGAATAAATCTGTTGGGGAGAGGGAATACTAAGTTATGCTGCTCATGCATTTTATTTCTGTCTTGGCTGCTCGATGTCAACATGTTCACAAGCCTTCCCAGGATCAAGTTGCACGCTGCAGTCTCAGAATAACAGCTGTTTCCAGCTGTGCCCTCATCCTCACTAGAGCGTTATCAGTAAAGCACTAACGTAACTGGCACGTTGTAAGGAAAGAGTTCATGAAAAGAATATAAGGACAGAACTATGATTGAGATGCAGCTGTGTTGCTGCTATGTGGGCACTTTATGCTGCTATCAGGGAAAGAATGTTTTATTGCCTGGGAAAGGGGCTATAAAATGAACAGAACTGACCTGGTGCAAGTATGTGGTCTGGTCAAAATGTTGCTGATGGACAGAGAGAAGCAAGCAACTCACTTTGCCTGAGTCCTCTCCTGATGACTGCCCGTGCTTCTTCCAGAGGATTAGGTCATTGATCACTGCTTCATTTCTGTTCATAACTAGGTGCTGCATTGTTGTGTCTAATGATAACATTAGAGCGATATGTGTGCAACTTTTGATTATTGGAATCAATGAAAGGAAACCTATAACTTCATGTACTTCAATCCTTGTTGTTGGTGCTCCTTCACACAAAGGAAATTATATCAAGTTTCCTTTGCAACAAGGCTCAAGACAAATTGTTTATGTGTTAATTTATAAAATGATAGTTAACAACAAATGGTAAATAATAATCATTTAGAAATTAACCCTACCCCAGCCTGCAAACCTCCACATTCTCATTGCTGGATCCATCCAGCCTTGAGACTCCAAGTGAGTTTCTTGTATCATGCAATCCTTGGTGTCAATGGCAATGTTGTTTTTGTGATGAATGGAGTCTTTCAATGAAACAAATGTTAAGAGGACTAATGAACTGCAGACAGTATGGTCCAGACCCCCATTCTTGGCTGTAGTGATTCTTCATGGGACAGGCAAGTGAGTAGAGTGAGGCGAAGGTAAAGAATGGGGAATGTACCAGAAACACTTGCAATGTTCAAAATGGGCAATGCAGACCCAGAACAGGGTTCCTCTGTAAACATGGGCTGAAACACTTTCAGCAGCTAGTGCATGGTCATGGTCCTGGTGCTTTCTCAATCCCAAGCTGATCTGGAATTCAGACACTGTGAACAGAGGAGAAAGACTCAAAACTGTGTTTCATTCCAAGTCTACAACCTGGTGTCATCATGTGTTGGCAAGAGTGGTGAAAAGCGTAACTCGATATGGAGCGAACTTCATATCCAGCTTGGCAGAAATAGCAACATGGCCCAACAGCTGTGACAAAAGGTCACCGTTTCACCAACCAGAACTGGTCTCTACAGGTTGTTTCCAGTGTTTTAAAAGCAAACGACAGGAGTTATCTGACTCAAGGGCTTTCACATCTAAACATGTTTACTGTCTGGGTCAGTAGCCAGCATGCCTGATACTAGCGAGTGCATGTGTGAATGCAGAACATGGGAGCGGAGTGGCGGCAGCCCGTTGCTGCTTGTGTCTGTATCTGTAGCGGTGTGTTTTCAGTGCTTAATTCGCATTAATGTATTTCTTTGTTTATTGTCTGGTTGTCCCCAAACCAGGTCCTCCTGAGCTGCATATAGGAGAGCAGGGGCCTGGTTGGGGTTGCAGTGTGTAGTCAGTTCCTGACCTGTGTGCATCGTGAATAAAAGTGCCTGTTCATTTTACACACTGACCCCTCGTTCTTTCCTCCACAGCTGTAATCTGTTACAATATGTTAAACAAGACGTTTGTAGAGTTACAACTATGGGACGAGTCATTGGTAGAATTATACCACAGTAATAACAGGTATTAAGTTCATATTTGTGACATTCTAATGTTGGGAATGAATACATATTGTTCTAAATCACTGACCCCTGAATCAGGATGAAATGATCATGCTAGCAATGCTGTGGCTTGCTGATGGTTCTTCAAGGGCTTTAGCAGGTTTATAATGGTGCCACAATGGTATATGATTCACTATTTCTGTAAGGTCACACTCACTTTAAATCTGGAAGTCCTTGTTGATGTCTCATTGCTCTCTGTCTCTCTCTGTGTGTTAGGGTTTTGGAAGTCCTTGTTGATGTCTCATTGCTCTCTGTCTCTCTCGGTGTGTTTAGGGTTTTGGAAGTCCTTGTTGATGTCTCATTGCTCTCTGTCTCTCTCTGTGTGTTAGGGTTTTGGAAGTCCTTGTTGATGTCTCATTGCTCTCTGTCTCTGTGTGTTTAGGTTTTTGGGCTCGTGAAGTGGGGAAGCTGGTTGGGTTTCAGCATCCTGTCATTCCTGTACATCACCAATATGTCGTCACGGCGTCCGTCCCTGAGGTGAAGGCTCTGAAGACGGAGCTGCCAGTGATTCGGGACCTGGAGGGTTCGTACTACCTGCGGCAGGAGCGAGGCGGTCTGCTCTTTGGACCTTATGAGAGGCAGGAAAAATGAAGCTGCAGGAATCCTGGGTAACAGGCGGCGTCCCGCCAGGTATGCATGTAAACTGCTTGAGATGCAGCTAATGACATTACCGTTATTTGTAGGTAATGTTGAAACAATTCCTTATTCAGAAGAGAATTTACAAATACAAACGTAGCTAATATGTCAGTGACATAAAAACTGGATTAACCCTTTAAGGTACATACAATGGACATATGTGTCCCAGAAATAAAAATTATACTAACTGTCTTATGTTTGCAATGAGGTGCACGAAACTAAATGCATATATAAAGAATTAAAATGCACTGACAGGTTGGATCTGGTCATCCAAATTGTTAGTTTCCTCCTTGTGATAGTTGAGTCACTCTGAAATGCATTTTAAGAAGAAACTGTTTGCTCAAGCCACTCAATTCCTTGTGTTACCTTAGGGGTTAATACATCAGTATCAATACAGAGGTGCGCAGCACAGTACTGGTGCATCCCAGAGCTTGCTGTACAGACTGACAATGTGCTGGTTGTTCTTGCAGGCTTTGGGAAAGAGCTGTTTGAGTCTGATTTGGACAGAATCATGGACCATGTAGAAGCTGCTATGGAGATGGTCCCTGTGCTGAAGGATGCTGACATCATTAATGTGGTGTCAGGCCCAATTACCTACACCCCTGACCTGCTTCCCATGGTGGGGCCACACCAAGGGGTGAGGAACTACTGGGTGGCTATAGGCTTTGGGTAAGTGGCATCTTGAGAGAAAAGGAATCAATTGAAATACTGTTGTGACTCTGTCAGTGCTGCCCATGGGGGTAACTGGAATTTTTGTCCCGGGACGGGCTTTCCAACTGAGAGGAAAATGAATGCCATGGAATCTAGGCTCAGGACAAGCTGTATTTAATAAAGGTGTGTTGACAAATAACTCACAGTAAAGGGGATTTTGTTTTAGAGCTACATAAGCAATGGGCACTTTGAAAAACAAACAAGAAGCAAGAAGATTGATTTTATTCTATTTTATTTTATTGCACATCTATTGCATTATTGGAATTGACATAGATCTCTCTTATCTTCTTCAATAAGTAGGACAGACTTCAGAGTGAAAGGTATACAAAGCACTGTGTAGGAAGGACAGTTTGTGTATCTGTAGTAGACAAGTTCTTACTTCAGCGCTAAGACCAAATGAACAACCATTCCTCTGACAGCCTGTGTAGTTAACAGATCAGAATCAACATAACCATTGCTGACAGCATAATTACTATATAAACCTCAGTGATCGCCTTTGCCCATCTCCGTCCAAGTAGATTGGTTATTACCCTACGGTAGATGTGTTGGTGTGTGATGATTGCTGCTGTATTTCAGAGCCTGGCTGCACTGTTCACAGCTAGCCATGCTCTTTGACAACACGAACCTGGTAGATCTACAGTAACTGAAGCTATAAACTCACAGCAGATACAAAACAAAGCCCACCTTTCAGAATAGCAATACTGTCCTCCACAGCAAGCCCTGTATGCAGGATAGCTGAGCATTGTGACAGGTTAGTTCTCCTGAACATCACTTCAGAATGTTCTTTCTCTGTCCGCTCTTTTCCAGAGCTTCTTATAGAAGTCGTATAAGTTTGCCTTGCCTGGTTTAGCCAAAGACTGTTTCAGTTGTTTATTGTAAGGGCTTTGACATGTCATTCCAATTGTAATTGAATAGTACTGTATTGTAAAACATGCTCTTTTGTCCATTGAAACTCTCTTACACTCCCAGTGGAACCCTTGGTGGGGAGTGACTTGGTCTGACTGTGATTTTAGGTGCGGTATCATCCATGCGGGTGGCGTGGGGAAGTTCCTGAGTGACTGGATCATGAATGGAGAACCTTCCTATGACCT
This sequence comes from Acipenser oxyrinchus oxyrinchus, assembly GCA_030684275.1. Lineage (NCBI taxonomy): Eukaryota > Metazoa > Chordata > Actinopteri > Acipenseriformes > Acipenseridae > Acipenser > Acipenser oxyrinchus. The sequence goes on from CM060247.1 coordinate 102,528,983, forward strand.
CATAGAGCTTGATCCCAATCGCTATGGAAAATGGACCTCCACAGCATTCACTGCTGCCAAAGCCAGAGAATCCTATGGGTTTAACAACATCGGTGAGCTAATCATTGCATACAGTCTGTAGCCCCAGCTGAGAACTGTGCTACACATACTGTAAAAGGAACAATACAGCTTAGTGGTAGCATTGGCACCCCTACATTGGCATGTAGTATTCCTTTCTGGCATAACTCACAGTAAACACGAAGCTTTACATATATCTGTGGGATACAGCAGTTTGGCATATGATTTTCAGTCTTCATTGTGGGGTCATTTATGATCTTGGTACTGGGTTGCACCCTCGTGTAATTCGACTTCCATCATTTTGTATCTTGGTACTGGGTTGCCCTTGTGTAACTAGACTCCATCATTTTTTATTTTTTGACTTATGGCAAGTCGCTGTACAGTTTAAAGCAGTGATTGCTGATGGTATTGACAACCTGTTAAATATCTTTCTTCTCACTAGTTGGGTTTCCTAAGGAGGAGCGGTTTGCAGGCAGACCAACAGAGCGAGTGAGTGGGATTTATGAAACTCTAAAGTCCAAAGCATCCATGGGATTCCATGCTGGATGGGAGCAGCCCCACTGGTTTTATAAACCCGGAGATGATGTCGGTTACAAGTAAGTGCTTTTGTTTCTCATAGGAATTATGTTCCAATAGCCTATCAGAAAAGATCCACTCATGCAACTTATATCAGTGTTCCAAAAGATTGTGATGGATTGCTTTATAGACAAATCAGCATAGGCACTGAAAGACAGGCCACGCTCTTTACGTGGTGCAGAGTTAGTTCACATGCAGACTGTGCTGGGATTCAAGTGAATGATTGATTAGCAAGCAAGTCCCAGCACAGCTGCATAAGAGTCCGTTTTCACGCACACAGGGTTGGTGTGTTCAGAGGCGGAACGAGAGTCGGGAGGTAGAGAGAAAATATTTAAATAATAACTTGCAGTTGCTATTCGAGCTGAAATTATACCAGCTCGATACTTGTGTGTTCTGTGTCTGTTTTGGCCATCGTGCCGTTTTGTTTTGGATCAGTGTTTTGTTCTGTTTAAGTCATTTTATTTTGTTATAAAACTCAAATACCACTCTGTGTTCTACACTTCCTGGCCTGACGAGCTGTCTGACTTCACGCTGCTGGTTGTACCAGTTCCATGCTCTTTATGGAGAAAAGTAGTAGCGTGCTGCAAAGATCCTGTGTCTTATCCCTTTCTGTCCTTTATGAAGGGTACTTGCACTGACTCTGACTGACTCCATTTTAATGCTGCTTCTTTTCTCAGAGAGATACTGTGAAAGGTGGTGGGTCCCTTTTTAAGAATCTATATTCTGGGATTACAATTATAGAGCCCTATTCACAAAACTTTAAGGACCGTTTTTAAAGACCATTTTGATAGAGTCTGCGGTTCCCAGCCCCCATTGCATAAATATATTTTTAAATAATGTTGAACATCGTTGTGTTCTGTCTCCAAAGCACTGGGTGTTTTGGCATCTCTACCTAGACAGCATACTAAACAGCACACTGTGACCTCACTAAGACGCCTCACTAACTGCAAAATGGAGTACATATTTTTCTAAAAAAAATAACCAAGATAACATTCTGGCAAAATCAGCAGTATGAGCAGCCAGTATTTATTTCAGGCATTTTCAAAGGGCTCATTCAGCTTGTGAAAATGACTAATTTCACAGTTGAGATGCATTTCAGCAGCTATGCAGGCGTCATCCAATTTTGAAAATCTAGTCCGGTGCCTTCCTGTCCAGGATCGGATTCCAAATATTTAAAACACTTTTGAGCCATGAATCTCTGTAAGGATGTAACGCTGAAGGGCAGAGGAACCCTTTGTTCAGGAGGAAGAACGATAAACAGATATCCTGTGAGGATGGCCTAATAGCACACGAATGGCAAAGCCACGAGTTTAGGTCAGGCCATTCTCACATGTGTTATAAAAGTTATCCCATACTGGATCATGACAGAAAGATCTATTTTACATACCCTGTTACATGAACACATGCTGAGACCAAACATGAGCTGTTACCCATCAGTTAAGAGAGTTTATTTGATCCTACATCCCTGATTTCTTTAGAGAAGCAGTCTCTTCAGTTAGACCAGAGGTGACTCAGTCCACTTAAAGAGAAGGATCTAGAGACTGTTTTACTTGCAGTCCGTCTGGCTCTTTATCACAAGCCTTGCAGCTTGTTCTTTCAGTATTCTGGAGCAGAAATAGTCCAAATAAGGCAAACCCATACTTGTGGAGTATCTTTTGGAGGAGGTGTGTGCATTAGGACACTGCAATGCTGACAACACATGCATGTTGTTTTTTACTTGCATGGTTGGAATGAATCAGTTTGTTGTCTCACAAATGCCCCGTCACAGTTAAGTATTACGATATGTCTTTCCTCATGGGTAGACCCAGCTTCCGGCGTACAAACTGGTTTGAGCCGGTGGGACGGGAGTGCAAGCTGGTGATGGAGAAGGTGGGAGTGATGGATCTGACCCCCTTCGGGAAGTTCATCGTCAGAGGAAAGGACTCCACAAAGCTGCTGGAACGCCTCTTTGCCAATGTTATTCCAAAGGTACACCTTGTTCATCTTAGGCATTTTACAACTAGATCATAATGCAAGGAAACCAAGCATTAGACAGCACTTAATATAGCCGTAGTACATTAGACTTGGATCAGTCTGTGTATCTGGATGTATTAGTCAATGTGGCTCAATGTATTGGTCTGTGTGGGTGAATGACGCATAAACAGGATGGAATTGCTATCTGGTGACATGCACAGAATGTTCTCAGCATTCCTCAGGTGGTAGTCAGTAGGAAACAGCACTCTGCTCTTTAGTGAAGCAGATTGTGTTTTCATTGCAGGTAGGTGTAACGAACATCAGCCACATGCTGACACCCAGAGGCCGTGTGTACGCGGAGGTCACTGTGACCCAGCTGTCTCCGGGGGAGTTCATGCTGGTCACGGGTTCAGGGTCAGAGCTCCATGACCTAAGGTAAATGTACTCTTGTTCCTGCTGTATAGTCTGCATTGCATTTCATACAGCCGTTTCAGTGAGGTGTGCATGCAGTGACAATGACTCTATACAGTGATGCAATTGCAAACATGTAGGGCTTTTTAGAAACTGGATGGGCTGATGATCAGTGACATTCATTCTGAGCTGTTAATACACACAGGAGGCATATAGCCCCAGTTTCTTTAAATGACATAAAATGTATTTTAAAGGGGTATGGAATATGACTGAATAACTAAAATAATGATTATATTAAGTGTTTTTTAGAAGAAACACAAAACAACTTCCACCAGGTAAAAAAAAAAAACAAACCTTTTCAATACCAGCATCATCACAAAAAGCATCTCTGTGCGATGGCACATATCGCCACCTAATGCCTGCAGTGCATATTGCACAGTATTTGCTGGAGCCCATGCAGTCTCCAAGCTGATTTTGTGTGTGACCCAGGTGGATTGAGCAGGAGGCTGTGGAAGGCAGGTACAGTGTGGAGATCACAAACGTGACCGATGACATGGGAGTGCTGGGTGTGGCGGGCGAGCGCCGCAAGGTCCTCCAGAAGCTGACAGGCGAGGATCTGAGCGACTCCGCCTTCAGATTCCTACACTGCCGATCCGTCACACTCGCCGACATTCCTGTGACCGCAATCAGGATATCATACACCGGTGGGTTTGGCAATACCTGGCACATATACTTTGAACCTCTTTTAATTATCAGTGCACATCGTGTGATTTAGGCACAGTGTCGGTTTACTTTGATCCATCACTGTGTGTAAGTCCCATTCTAATGCTGTGGTGTGGTTTGGTTTGTGTGGCAGGGGAACTTGGCTGGGAGATGTACCACAAACGGCAGCACACCGCCTCACTTTACCAAGCCATCATAGAGGCGGGGCAGGAGGAGGGGATTGACAGCTTCGAGCATATGCCATGAACTTCGCTGCGCATGGAGAAGGGTTTCAGAGCATGGGGAGCGGAGGTCAGGAATACACACATCTGCTTTACCAAGTATTTCACCATGGGCTGCATTCCCAAAGCTGCTTACAATAGTCATGAGCACATTTTATATTCTAAAAGGAAAGGAACAAATACAGAAGAACTTTAAAACTGGTTCATTTTCCTTTCTGAAAAAAGGTTTGGTTGGAGTTCTGATAACATGAACCCATAATGCCAGATTATCAAAGCGTTTCTTTAGAAGCGTACCATTCTACAAATAAACAGCTCAGATGTTTCATTCATTTAGTTTTAAGTTGTTTTATTATTTGCATTAGAATTGTGTTTTCATTCCAAAAACAATGCACAATTTGGAGTAAACTGCTTTGAGAATGTGGCTAACTATAGTCTGGTAGTGACGTTGATGCTGGTGGCTTTCTGAATGTTTCTGTGTTTGTTGGTTTGTTTTTATAGATGAACTGTGACACAAACCCACTGGAGGCTGGTTTAGACTACTTCATCAAGTTAAATAAGGTACCACAGACGATTGGGAGGCTTGGGTTAGAATTCGTCTGCTAAGTAAATGCCCTGCTGAAGAAATCTTTGGTCTATTGAAAAGTTTCCTGAACGTACATTAAGAACCATGGCAGAGAATCCCATAACCTTGGCTGTATCAGTTAAAAGCAGTGAAACCACAAGACTCCTGTCCAGCAGATAATTCAGGGCACTGAGAAATAGACCAGCTTTTGTAAACATCCAGGTGCATGTTGGGAAAAGACACAACATATCCCCAAGATTCTGATCAAAGATTTGTGAGGTTAGGTTGTGATTCAGTGCAGAGACAGAAGCAGAATGTTATCTTTTTCATAAGACGTTTACTCGACTTTAGGGATATAATTTAGGGATATATAATATAATATTTAATTACTACTTTTGCTTGAGTTACTGTTTCTGACTCAACAGGCTCCATTCACATTTTTTTTTGGTTTTAGTCTTTTGATCTTTTGTGCTATTCCTATTTTACGCCACTAGATGGCGCTGTGGGATCTTTCTCCCGACACATTTCAAAACTAAGCTGCCCATATAGAAGCGATTTAGGCATAAAGTTATAAGTTTCGCTTCTGTTTAAAACACAACACAGCACTATTTGATACATTATTTGCTGATGGTTTTGAATCAGCTAAACACATTGAGAATAACATCTGGTTGTCACATTCTTAAAAATGAGCAGTGGTTCAAAAGACATTTTAATTTTAACCACTTCACTTGAAATTCCCCCGAGCCAGATACAGAATAATGAACACATGTGTGTATACCATGGATGCGCACTGGCAATTGATTTGACAGTGCGTGTGGGGATTCTGATACAGTCCATATCAGTGTAACACAAGGGCCAGGTCTGTCAATAGCAGTTTCAAAGTAAGTAAGATCTTTAAGGGAATGAAAAACAAGGCTTTAAATCAAGTATCTTTACAGCATTGTGGGCAAGTCGATCAAACTAACTTCCCTGCAGCACAGTACTGAAACAGACTCTTAACTTCCCTCAGACCTCCCAGTACTAACTTCCCGAAGTCAATCACCATTAAGAACAGCGGGGAGTGGCAGGGAAGTTTAGTGAAGGACAGCATATTCAGATTGGGTGTGGTTTGGGAGAGGAGAAGCACAGCCAATTGTTGTGCGCGTTCTTTCTCCAAACCACTTTCCCAATCCCTACTTGATAAACTGAGACAGCTGTGCACAATAGTCCAAATCGATTACAGTACATTTCACCATTCGAAACCTGTCCACTTTCGCTATTTAACATTGCCGTGGTTTCCTGTTTCCGTTGTGCACTAATCTGTCGTTAAACCATATTAGCATTGATCTCATCACTCAATAAAGCATGGCCTAGTGCTGAGCTTGAAAATGTAATGTGAACCTCCCCATGAATTATTATAGTGCTAAGTGATGAATAATTATCGTAAGAACATTGGGAGAAGTTATGCCAGTTTTATTTTTACGAAAACAGTGTTTTGGTTCTTGTTTTAATTGTAGGTAAAGAAATTAAAAATAATGAATAAACATTAAGACTCTTCGGCCCTGTGACTCATAGCTTGTATCTGGTATGCAGTGTTGCTTTTTCCAAGAGAACATTCACAAGCTGCAGCTAATCTCTTTATTTTGTTAACGTAGGGGAGGCTGTTTTTAATTGGGTCACCGCTTGGGTAATGTTTCATAAACTGTTTTGTTTGAAATAGGCAAAGACCTTGGTGTTTCAATACTTTAATCCACACAAATCTGATGTACTTTCTCAGGTTACCTTTCTTTCTATTGTAAAACCATTTCCATAGTTATTTTTAATTGATTATGTTTCCCTGTTAAACGCTATTTGAATTTCAATGTCATCCCCCTTGGCAGCATGCATTAAATGTTGATTAAATGTGTTCACATTCGGGTGGCAGTATGAAGGCTGGTGGTCCACAGGGCAGACAGTCTCTCAAGCTCATTAGCGGGTTCCTCTTCTCAGCCTGCAGATTTCATCGGTAAGCAGGCGTTGCTGGATATAAAGGCAAAGGGGTTGTCTCGCAAGCTGGCCTACCTCACTATGCAAACCGATGACGTTGATCCAGAGGGGAATGAAACCGTGTGGCACAATGGCAAGGTCAGGGTTTCTTTTTTTAACTGAATTAGGGGCACTGTGACATCAGTGGTTGGGTTTAAAAGGTTGTCCTTGAGAACGCTGTAGCTCAGCACAGCTGCAAGGTAAACAGACGAGGGAAGATGTTTGCTATTCAAGATAAAGAGCCTAGAACTGAGTGGGGTGTTGGAAACTGGCCTGGGTTGGAACACAGCTGACACAAATAGAAACTAAGCTGGCAAAAACAAGGTTTAGCTGCACACACACATTTAGGTAAGATATATAAGACAGGCATTTGAGAATGCTTTTGAGAACCATTCAAGATCATCCATAAAAACAAGCCAGTGTCGTGTTCAATGCTCCCAAAGAGATTAGACATTGATTAGGTATTGGAATCAAAAGTGACCTTGTTATATTCTGCTTGATTCTTTGTTGTATGTGTGTGTGCTCCTTCACACAGGAACACATACATAATTTAGTTTACTTACAATCTAATAATCATTTTGAACCCCAAGATGCTGTTTCGTTTGTGTGTGTATGTATGTATGTATCTATATATATATATATATATATATATATATATATATATATATATATATATATATATATATATATATATATTAACTTTAATGTCCATCTCGTTTCAGGTTGTTGGTAACACGACTTCTGGAGCCTACAGCTACTCCAGTCAGCAGAGTGTGGCCTTTGCGTACGTCCCCACAGAGCTCAATACAATAGGCCAGAAGCTAGAGGTTGAACTTCTGGGCAAAAACTACGAAGCAACTATTACACAAGAGCCACTGATACTCACAGAGCCCACAAAAACCCGCCTGCAGAAAAAGAGCAAGGCCACCAAGTGAGAGGGAAGACTAGGTGTCTCCAGCCTGAACGAGTCTATCAAAGAAAACAACAAGGAACAATGTGTTTCCACCAGCCTGGAAACTGGGAACGCTTTTTAAAGGAAGCATCTTTTAAACAAAAAGCAGAAGGGATGATATTACACAGGATTGGAAAGATAAATAATATTTTCTCAATGAGTAAAATCTTACTGTGAGTCAGGGATTGGTAACAATAGTTTTTTTTAATTTTTTTTATTTCAGTATCACAGTAATACAAAGCTCACGCTGCAGTGGTCCTTGTGCTAACTTTGCTTCTTGTCTGTAGTGCCATTGCATAGCTAGTGATGAGAATCTGGGGAAAGTTGTCAGAAGCTGGATGTACACCTTCAATTGTCAGGACCTGAACTGTAAATACACACCTTCAGTGGGGGAAGGAAACGAATTAAGAGCCATTGTTTTGCATAGTGAAATAAGCACACATGAATGTAATTAACTGTATAATTAAGATGCATTGCATTTTAAAATCAGTATTAAAAAGTGGACCCTATTTGTTGTAAGTTATGCAATAAAAATAAAAAGTTTGCTTTCCTTGAAATCAGCTACCAGTATAGAAAGTACCATTTTGTAGAGGAACAAAAGTGCTTCACAAAACATGAGTGTTACAGAAAAAGGGTTCTAGGACACCATACACCATTTAGTCTCATTTACAAAATTAACACATATATATATATATATATATATATATATATATATATATATATATATATATATATATATATATATATATATATATATATATATATATATATATATATATATATATATATATATATATATGTGTGTGTGTGTGTAAGGTTTGGATGAATTGAAAATGTATGTGACATTTTAACTGAGTGATGCAAAATCATATCTTCAGGTCTTCAGTTTGTACAGGACTTGGAAGAAGTGCCAAGTCTAAAAGAGTGCTTTGTTACAGTGAGCCTCCTCACAGGGAATGGAACTCATATCAGTGAAGTGTACAACAGCTTCTACACTAGAAGAGCTCTAACCAGTACAACAGCTTCTACACTAGAAGAGCTCTAACCAGTACAACAGCTTCTACACTAGAAGAGCTCTAACCAGTACAACAGCTTCTACACTAGAAGAGCTCTAACCAGTACAACAGCTTCTACACTAGAAGAGCTCTAACCAGTACAACAGCTTCTACACTAGAAGAGCTCTAACCAGTACAACAGCTTCTACACTAGAAGAGCTCTAACCAGTACAACAGCTTCTACACTAGAAGAGCTCTAACCAGTACAACAGCTTCTACACTAGAAGAGCTCTAACCAGTACAACAGCTTCTACACTAGAAGAGCTCTAACCAGTACAACAGCTTCTACACTAGAAGAGCTCTAACCAGTACAACAGCTTCTACACTAGAAGAGCTCTAACCAGTACAACAGCTTCTACACTAGAAGAGCTCTAACCAGTACAACAGCTTCTACACTAGAAGAGCTCTAACCAGTACAACAGCTTCTACACTAGAAGAGCTCTAACCAGTACAACAGCTTCTACACTAGAAGAGCTCTAACCAGTACAACAGCTTCTACACTAGAAGAGCTCTAACCAGTACAACAGCTTCTACACTAGAAGAGCTCTAACCAGTACAACAGCTTCTACACTAGAAGAGCTCTAACCAGTACAACAGCTTCTACACTAGAAGAGCTCTAACCAGTACAACAGCTTCTACACTAGAAGAGCTCTAACCAGTACAACAGCTTCTACACTAGAAGAGCTCTAACCAGTACAACAGCTTCTACACTAGAAGAGCTCTAACCAGTACAACAGCTTCTACACTAGAAGAGCTCTAACCAGTACAACAGCTTCTACACTAGAAGAGCTCTAACCAGTACAACAGCTTCTACACTAGAAGAGCTCTAACCAGTACAACAGCTTCTACACTAGAAGAGCTCTAACCAGTACAACAGCTTCTACACTAGAAGAGCTCTAACCAGTACAACAGCTTCTACACTAGAAGAGCTCTAACCAGTACAACAGCTTCTACACTAGAAGAGCTCTAACCAGTACAACAGCTTCTACACTAGAAGAGCTCTAACCAGTACAACAGCTTCTACACTAGAAGAGCTCTAACCAGTACAACAGCTTCTACACTAGAAGAGCTCTAACCAGTACAACAGCTTCTACACTAGAAGAGCTCTAACCAGTACAACAGCTTCTACACTAGAAGAGCTCTAACCAGTACAACAGCTTCTACACTAGAAGAGCTCTAACCAGTACAACAGCTTCTACACTAGAAGAGCTCTAACCAGTACAACAGCTTCTACACTAGAAGAGCTCTAACCAGTACAACAGCTTCTACACTAGAAGAGCTCTAACCAGTACAACAGCTTCTACACTAGAAGAGCTCTAACCAGTACAACAGCTTCTACACTAGAAGAGCTCTAACCAGTACAACAGCTTCTACACTAGAAGAGCTCTAACCAGTACAACAGCTTCTACACTAGAAGAGCTCTAACCAGTACAACAGCTTCTACACTAGAAGAGCTCTAACCAGTACAACAGCTTCTACACTAGAAGAGCTCTAACCAGTACAACAGCTTCTACACTAGAAGAGCTCTAACCAGTACAACAGCTTCTACACTAGAAGAGCTCTAACCAGTACAACAGCTTCTACACTAGAAGAGCTCTAACCAGTACAACAGCTTCTACACTAGAAGAGCTCTAACCAGTACAACAGCTTCTACACTAGAAGAGCTCTAACCAGTACAACAGCTTCTACACTAGAAGAGCTCTAACCAGTACAACAGCTTCTACACTAGAAGAGCTCTAACCAGTACAACAGCTTCTACACTAGAAGAGCTCTAACCAGTACAACAGCTTCTACACTAGAAGAGCTCTAACCAGTACAACAGCTTCTACACTAGAAGAGCTCTAACCAGTACAACAGCTTCTACACTAGAAGAGCTCTAACCAGTACAACAGCTTCTACACTAGAAGAGCTCTAACCAGTACAACAGCTTCTACACTAGAAGAGCTCTAACCAGTACAACAGCTTCTACACTAGAAGAGCTCTAACCAGTACAACAGCTTCTACACTAGAAGAGCTCTAACCAGTACAACAGCTTCTACACTAGAAGAGCTCTAACCAGTACAACAGCTTCTACACTAGAAGAGCTCTAACCAGTACAACAGCTTCTACACTAGAAGAGCTCTAACCAGTACAACAGCTTCTACACTAGAAGAGCTCTAACCAGTACAACAGCTTCTACACTAGAAGAGCTCTAACCAGTACAACAGCTTCTACACTAGAAGAGCTCTAACCAGTACAACAGCTTCTACACTAGAAGAGCTCTAACCAGTACAACAGCTTCTACACTAGAAGAGCTCTAACCAGTACAACAGCTTCTACACTAGAAGAGCTCTAACCAGTACAACAGCTTCTACACTAGAAGAGCTCTAACCAGTACAACAGCTTCTACACTAGAAGAGCTCTAACCAGTACAACAGCTTCTACACTAGAAGAGCTCTAACCAGTACAACAGCTTCTACACTAGAAGAGCTCTAACCAGTACAACAGCTTCTACACTAGAAGAGCTCTAACCAGTACAACAGCTTCTACACTAGAAGAGCTCTAACCAGTACAACAGCTTCTACACTAGAAGAGCTCTAACCAGTACAACAGCTTCTACACTAGAAGAGCTCTAACCAGTACAACAGCTTCTACACTAGAAGAGCTCTAACCAGTACAACAGCTTCTACACTAGAAGAGCTCTAACCAGTACAACAGCTTCTACACTAGAAGAGCTCTAACCAGTACAACAGCTTCTACACTAGAAGAGCTCTAACCAGTACAACAGCTTCTACACTAGAAGAGCTCTAACCAGTACAACAGCTTCTACACTAGAAGAGCTCTAACCAGTACAACAGCTTCTACACTAGAAGAGCTCTAACCAGTACAACAGCTTCTACACTAGAAGAGCTCTAACCAGTACAACAGCTTCTACACTAGAAGAGCTCTAACCAGTACAACAGCTTCTACACTAGAAGAGCTCTAACCAGTACAACAGCTTCTACACTAGAAGAGCTCTAACCAGTACAACAGCTTCTACACTAGAAGAGCTCTAACCAGTACAACAGCTTCTACACTAGAAGAGCTCTAACCAGTACAACAGCTTCTACACTAGAAGAGCTCTAACCAGTACAACAGCTTCTACACTAGAAGAGCTCTAACCAGTACAACAGCTTCTACACTAGAAGAGCTCTAACCAGTACAACAGCTTCTACACTAGAAGAGCTCTAACCAGTACAACAGCTTCTACACTAGAAGAGCTCTAACCAGTACAACAGCTTCTACACTAGAAGAGCTCTAACCAGTACAACAGCTTCTACACTAGAAGAGCTCTAACCAGTACAACAGCTTCTACACTAGAAGAGCTCTAACCAGTACAACAGCTTCTACACTAGAAGAGCTCTAACCAGTACAACAGCTTCTACACTAGAAGAGCTCTAACCAGTACAACAGCTTCTACACTAGAAGAGCTCTAACCAGTACAACAGCTTCTACACTAGAAGAGCTCTAACCAGTACAACAGCTTCTACACTAGAAGAGCTCTAACCAGTACAACAGCTTCTACACTAGAAGAGCTCTAACCAGTACAACAGCTTCTACACTAGAAGAGCTCTAACCAGTACAACAGCTTCTACACTAGAAGAGCTCTAACCAGTACAACAGCTTCTACACTAGAAGAGCTCTAACCAGTACAACAGCTTCTACACTAGAAGAGCTCTAACCAGTACAACAGCTTCTACACTAGAAGAGCTCTAACCAGTACAACAGCTTCTACACTAGAAGAGCTCTAACCAGTACAACAGCTTCTACACTAGAAGAGCTCTAACCAGTACAACAGCTTCTACACTAGAAGAGCTCTAACCAGTACAACAGCTTCTACACTAGAAGAGCTCTAACCAGTACAACAGCTTCTACACTAGAAGAGCTCTAACCAGTACAACAGCTTCTACACTAGAAGAGCTCTAACCAGTACAACAGCTTCTACACTAGAAGAGCTCTAACCAGTACAACAGCTTCTACACTAGAAGAGCTCTAACCAGTACAACAGCTTCTACACTAGAAGAGCTCTAACCAGTACAACAGCTTCTACACTAGAAGAGCTCTAACCAGTACAACAGCTTCTACACTAGAAGAGCTCTAACCAGTACAACAGCTTCTACACTAGAAGAGCTCTAACCAGTACAACAGCTTCTACACTAGAAGAGCTCTAACCAGTACAACAGCTTCTACACTAGAAGAGCTCTAACCAGTACAACAGCTTCTACACTAGAAGAGCTCTAACCAGTACAACAGCTTCTACACTAGAAGAGCTCTAACCAGTACAACAGCTTCTACACTAGAAGAGCTCTAACCAGTACAACAGCTTCTACACTAGAAGAGCTCTAACCAGTACAACAGCTTCTACACTAGAAGAGCTCTAACCAGTACAACAGCTTCTACACTAGAAGAGCTCTAACCAGTACAACAGCTTCTACACTAGAAGAGCTCTAACCAGTACAACAGCTTCTACACTAGAAGAGCTCTAACCAGTACAACAGCTTCTACACTAGAAGAGCTCTAACCAGTACAACAGCTTCTACACTAGAAGAGCTCTAACCAGTACAACAGCTTCTACACTAGAAGAGCTCTAACCAGTACAACAGCTTCTACACTAGAAGAGCTCTAACCAGTACAACAGCTTCTACACTAGAAGAGCTCTAACCAGTACAACAGCTTCTACACTAGAAGAGCTCTAACCAGTACAACAGCTTCTACACTAGAAGAGCTCTAACCAGTACAACAGCTTCTACACTAGAAGAGCTCTAACCAGTACAACAGCTTCTACACTAGAAGAGCTCTAACCAGTACAACAGCTTCTACACTAGAAGAGCTCTAACCAGTACAACAGCTTCTACACTAGAAGAGCTCTAACCAGTACAACAGCTTCTACACTAGAAGAGCTCTAACCAGTACAACAGCTTCTACACTAGAAGAGCTCTAACCAGTACAACAGCTTCTACACTAGAAGAGCTCTAACCAGTACAACAGCTTCTACACTAGAAGAGCTCTAACCAGTACAACAGCTTCTACACTAGAAGAGCTCTAACCAGTACAACAGCTTCTACACTAGAAGAGCTCTAACCAGTACAACAGCTTCTACACTAGAAGAGCTCTAACCAGTACAACAGCTTCTACACTAGAAGAGCTCTAACCAGTACAACAGCTTCTACACTAGAAGAGCTCTAACCAGTACAACAGCTTCTACACTAGAAGAGCTCTAACCAGTACAACAGCTTCTACACTAGAAGAGCTCTAACCAGTACAACAGCTTCTACACTAGAAGAGCTCTAACCAGTACAACAGCTTCTACACTAGAAGAGCTCTAACCAGTACAACAGCTTCTACACTAGAAGAGCTCTAACCAGTACAACAGCTTCTACACTAGAAGAGCTCTAACCAGTACAACAGCTTCTACACTAGAAGAGCTCTAACCAGTACAACAGCTTCTACACTAGAAGAGCTCTAACCAGTACAACAGCTTCTACACTAGAAGAGCTCTAACCAGTACAACAGCTTCTACACTAGAAGAGCTCTAACCAGTACAACAGCTTCTACACTAGAAGAGCTCTAACCAGTACAACAGCTTCTACACTAGAAGAGCTCTAACCAGTACAACAGCTTCTACACTAGAAGAGCTCTAACCAGTACAACAGCTTCTACACTAGAAGAGCTCTAACCAGTACAACAGCTTCTACACTAGAAGAGCTCTAACCAGTACAACAGCTTCTACACTAGAAGAGCTCTAACCAGTACAACAGCTTCTACACTAGAAGAGCTCTAACCAGTACAACAGCTTCTACACTAGAAGAGCTCTAACCAGTACAACAGCTTCTACACTAGAAGAGCTCTAACCAGTACAACAGCTTCTACACTAGAAGAGCTCTAACCAGTACAACAGCTTCTACACTAGAAGAGCTCTAACCAGTACAACAGCTTCTACACTAGAAGAGCTCTAACCAGTACAACAGCTTCTACACTAGAAGAGCTCTAACCAGTACAACAGCTTCTACACTAGAAGAGCTCTAACCAGTACAACAGCTTCTACACTAGAAGAGCTCTAACCAGTACAACAGCTTCTACACTAGAAGAGCTCTAACCAGTACAACAGCTTCTACACTAGAAGAGCTCTAACCAGTACAACAGCTTCTACACTAGAAGAGCTCTAACCAGTACAACAGCTTCTACACTAGAAGAGCTCTAACCAGTACAACAGCTTCTACACTAGAAGAGCTCTAACCAGTACAACAGCTTCTACACTAGAAGAGCTCTAACCAGTACAACAGCTTCTACACTAGAAGAGCTCTAACCAGTACAACAGCTTCTACACTAGAAGAGCTCTAACCAGTACAACAGCTTCTACACTAGAAGAGCTCTAACCAGTACAACAGCTTCTACACTAGAAGAGCTCTAACCAGTACAACAGCTTCTACACTAGAAGAGCTCTAACCAGTACAACAGCTTCTACACTAGAAGAGCTCTAACCAGTACAACAGCTTCTACACTAGAAGAGCTCTAACCAGTACAACAGCTTCTACACTAGAAGAGCTCTAACCAGTACAACAGCTTCTACACTAGAAGAGCTCTAACCAGTACAACAGCTTCTACACTAGAAGAGCTCTAACCAGTACAACAGCTTCTACACTAGAAGAGCTCTAACCAGTACAACAGCTTCTACACTAGAAGAGCTCTAACCAGTACAACAGCTTCTACACTAGAAGAGCTCTAACCAGTACAACAGCTTCTACACTAGAAGAGCTCTAACCAGTACAACAGCTTCTACACTAGAAGAGCTCTAACCAGTACAACAGCTTCTACACTAGAAGAGCTCTAACCAGTACAACAGCTTCTACACTAGAAGAGCTCTAACCAGTACAACAGCTTCTACACTAGAAGAGCTCTAACCAGTACAACAGCTTCTACACTAGAAGAGCTCTAACCAGTACAACAGCTTCTACACTAGAAGAGCTCTAACCAGTACAACAGCTTCTACACTAGAAGAGCTCTAACCAGTACAACAGCTTCTACACTAGAAGAGCTCTAACCAGTACAACAGCTTCTACACTAGAAGAGCTCTAACCAGTACAACAGCTTCTACACTAGAAGAGCTCTAACCAGTACAACAGCTTCTACACTAGAAGAGCTCTAACCAGTACAACAGCTTCTACACTAGAAGAGCTCTAACCAGTACAACAGCTTCTACACTAGAAGAGCTCTAACCAGTACAACAGCTTCTACACTAGAAGAGCTCTAACCAGTACAACAGCTTCTACACTAGAAGAGCTCTAACCAGTACAACAGCTTCTACACTAGAAGAGCTCTAACCAGTACAACAGCTTCTACACTAGAAGAGCTCTAACCAGTACAACAGCTTCTACACTAGAAGAGCTCTAACCAGTACAACAGCTTCTACACTAGAAGAGCTCTAACCAGTACAACAGCTTCTACACTAGAAGAGCTCTAACCAGTACAACAGCTTCTACACTAGAAGAGCTCTAACCAGTACAACAGCTTCTACACTAGAAGAGCTCTAACCAGTACAACAGCTTCTACACTAGAAGAGCTCTAACCAGTACAACAGCTTCTACACTAGAAGAGCTCTAACCAGTACAACAGCTTCTACACTAGAAGAGCTCTAACCAGTACAACAGCTTCTACACTAGAAGAGCTCTAACCAGTACAACAGCTTCTACACTAGAAGAGCTCTAACCAGTACAACAGCTTCTACACTAGAAGAGCTCTAACCAGTACAACAGCTTCTACACTAGAAGAGCTCTAACCAGTACAACAGCTTCTACACTAGAAGAGCTCTAACCAGTACAACAGCTTCTACACTAGAAGAGCTCTAACCAGTACAACAGCTTCTACACTAGAAGAGCTCTAACCAGTACAACAGCTTCTACACTAGAAGAGCTCTAACCAGTACAACAGCTTCTACACTAGAAGAGCTCTAACCAGTACAACAGCTTCTACACTAGAAGAGCTCTAACCAGTACAACAGCTTCTACACTAGAAGAGCTCTAACCAGTACAACAGCTTCTACACTAGAAGAGCTCTAACCAGTACAACAGCTTCTACACTAGAAGAGCTCTAACCAGTACAACAGCTTCTACACTAGAAGAGCTCTAACCAGTACAACAGCTTCTACACTAGAAGAGCTCTAACCAGTACAACAGCTTCTACACTAGAAGAGCTCTAACCAGTACAACAGCTTCTACACTAGAAGAGCTCTAACCAGTACAACAGCTTCTACACTAGAAGAGCTCTAACCAGTACAACAGCTTCTACACTAGAAGAGCTCTAACCAGTACAACAGCTTCTACACTAGAAGAGCTCTAACCAGTACAACAGCTTCTACACTAGAAGAGCTCTAACCAGTACAACAGCTTCTACACTAGAAGAGCTCTAACCAGTACAACAGCTTCTACACTAGAAGAGCTCTAACCAGTACAACAGCTTCTACACTAGAAGAGCTCTAACCAGTACAACAGCTTCTACACTAGAAGAGCTCTAACCAGTACAACAGCTTCTACACTAGAAGAGCTCTAACCAGTACAACAGCTTCTACACTAGAAGAGCTCTAACCAGTACAACAGCTTCTACACTAGAAGAGCTCTAACCAGTACAACAGCTTCTACACTAGAAGAGCTCTAACCAGTACAACAGCTTCTACACTAGAAGAGCTCTAACCAGTACAACAGCTTCTACACTAGAAGAGCTCTAACCAGTACAACAGCTTCTACACTAGAAGAGCTCTAACCAGTACAACAGCTTCTACACTAGAAGAGCTCTAACCAGTACAACAGCTTCTACACTAGAAGAGCTCTAACCAGTACAACAGCTTCTACACTAGAAGAGCTCTAACCAGTACAACAGCTTCTACACTAGAAGAGCTCTAACCAGTACAACAGCTTCTACACTAGAAGAGCTCTAACCAGTACAACAGCTTCTACACTAGAAGAGCTCTAACCAGTACAACAGCTTCTACACTAGAAGAGCTCTAACCAGTACAACAGCTTCTACACTAGAAGAGCTCTAACCAGTACAACAGCTTCTACACTAGAAGAGCTCTAACCAGTACAACAGCTTCTACACTAGAAGAGCTCTAACCAGTACAACAGCTTCTACACTAGAAGAGCTCTAACCAGTACAACAGCTTCTACACTAGAAGAGCTCTAACCAGTACAACAGCTTCTACACTAGAAGAGCTCTAACCAGTACAACAGCTTCTACACTAGAAGAGCTCTAACCAGTACAACAGCTTCTACACTAGAAGAGCTCTAACCAGTACAACAGCTTCTACACTAGAAGAGCTCTAACCAGTACAACAGCTTCTACACTAGAAGAGCTCTAACCAGTACAACAGCTTCTACACTAGAAGAGCTCTAACCAGTACAACAGCTTCTACACTAGAAGAGCTCTAACCAGTACAACAGCTTCTACACTAGAAGAGCTCTAACCAGTACAACAGCTTCTACACTAGAAGAGCTCTAACCAGTACAACAGCTTCTACACTAGAAGAGCTCTAACCAGTACAACAGCTTCTACACTAGAAGAGCTCTAACCAGTACAACAGCTTCTACACTAGAAGAGCTCTAACCAGTACAACAGCTTCTACACTAGAAGAGCTCTAACCAGTACAACAGCTTCTACACTAGAAGAGCTCTAACCAGTACAACAGCTTCTACACTAGAAGAGCTCTAACCAGTACAACAGCTTCTACACTAGAAGAGCTCTAACCAGTACAACAGCTTCTACACTAGAAGAGCTCTAACCAGTACAACAGCTTCTACACTAGAAGAGCTCTAACCAGTACAACAGCTTCTACACTAGAAGAGCTCTAACCAGTACAACAGCTTCTACACTAGAAGAGCTCTAACCAGTACAACAGCTTCTACACTAGAAGAGCTCTAACCAGTACAACAGCTTCTACACTAGAAGAGCTCTAACCAGTACAACAGCTTCTACACTAGAAGAGCTCTAACCAGTACAACAGCTTCTACACTAGAAGAGCTCTAACCAGTACAACAGCTTCTACACTAGAAGAGCTCTAACCAGTACAACAGCTTCTACACTAGAAGAGCTCTAACCAGTACAACAGCTTCTACACTAGAAGAGCTCTAACCAGTACAACAGCTTCTACACTAGAAGAGCTCTAACCAGTACAACAGCTTCTACACTAGAAGAGCTCTAACCAGTACAACAGCTTCTACACTAGAAGAGCTCTAACCAGTACAACAGCTTCTACACTAGAAGAGCTCTAACCAGTACAACAGCTTCTACACTAGAAGAGCTCTAACCAGTACAACAGCTTCTACACTAGAAGAGCTCTAACCAGTACAACAGCTTCTACACTAGAAGAGCTCTAACCAGTACAACAGCTTCTACACTAGAAGAGCTCTAACCAGTACAACAGCTTCTACACTAGAAGAGCTCTAACCAGTACAACAGCTTCTACACTAGAAGAGCTCTAACCAGTACAACAGCTTCTACACTAGAAGAGCTCTAACCAGTACAACAGCTTCTACACTAGAAGAGCTCTAACCAGTACAACAGCTTCTACACTAGAAGAGCTCTAACCAGTACAACAGCTTCTACACTAGAAGAGCTCTAACCAGTACAACAGCTTCTACACTAGAAGAGCTCTAACCAGTACAACAGCTTCTACACTAGAAGAGCTCTAACCAGTACAACAGCTTCTACACTAGAAGAGCTCTAACCAGTACAACAGCTTCTACACTAGAAGAGCTCTAACCAGTACAACAGCTTCTACACTAGAAGAGCTCTAACCAGTACAACAGCTTCTACACTAGAAGAGCTCTAACCAGTACAACAGCTTCTACACTAGAAGAGCTCTAACCAGTACAACAGCTTCTACACTAGAAGAGCTCTAACCAGTACAACAGCTTCTACACTAGAAGAGCTCTAACCAGTACAACAGCTTCTACACTAGAAGAGCTCTAACCAGTACAACAGCTTCTACACTAGAAGAGCTCTAACCAGTACAACAGCTTCTACACTAGAAGAGCTCTAACCAGTACAACAGCTTCTACACTAGAAGAGCTCTAACCAGTACAACAGCTTCTACACTAGAAGAGCTCTAACCAGTACAACAGCTTCTACACTAGAAGAGCTCTAACCAGTACAACAGCTTCTACACTAGAAGAGCTCTAACCAGTACAACAGCTTCTACACTAGAGGAGCTCTAACCAGTACAACAGCTTCTACACTAGAAGAGCTCTAACCAGTACAACAGCTTCTACACTAGAAGAGCTCTAACCAGTACAACAGCTTCTACACTAGAAGAGCTCTAACCAGTACAACAGCTTCTACACTAGAAGAGCTCTAACCAGTACAACAGCTTCTACACTAGAAGAGCTCTAACCAGTACAACAGCTTCTACACTAGAAGAGCTCTAACCAGTACAACAGCTTCTACACTAGAAGAGCTCTAACCAGTACAACAGCTTCTACACTAGAAGAGCTCTAACCAGTACAACAGCTTCTACACTAGAAGAGCTCTAACCAGTACAACAGCTTCTACACTAGAAGAGCTCTAACCAGTACAACAGCTTCTACACTAGAAGAGCTCTAACCAGTACAACAGCTTCTACACTAGAAGAGCTCTAACCAGTACAACAGCTTCTACACTAGAAGAGCTCTAACCAGTACAACAGCTTCTACACTAGAAGAGCTCTAACCAGTACAACAGCTTCTACACTAGAAGAGCTCTAACCAGTACAACAGCTTCTACACTAGAAGAGCTCTAACCAGTACAACAGCTTCTACACTAGAAGAGCTCTAACCAGTACAACAGCTTCTACACTAGAAGAGCTCTAACCAGTACAACAGCTTCTACACTAGAAGAGCTCTAACCAGTACAACAGCTTCTACACTAGAAGAGCTCTAACCAGTACAACAGCTTCTACACTAGAAGAGCTCTAACCAGTACAACAGCTTCTACACTAGAAGAGCTCTAACCAGTACAACAGCTTCTACACTAGAAGAGCTCTAACCAGTACAACAGCTTCTACACTAGAAGAGCTCTAACCAGTACAACAGCTTCTACACTAGAAGAGCTCTAACCAGTACAACAGCTTCTACACTAGAAGAGCTCTAACCAGTACAACAGCTTCTACACTAGAAGAGCTCTAACCAGTACAACAGCTTCTACACTAGAAGAGCTCTAACCAGTACAACAGCTTCTACACTAGAAGAGCTCTAACCAGTACAACAGCTTCTACACTAGAAGAGCTCTAACCAGTACAACAGCTTCTACACTAGAAGAGCTCTAACCAGTACAACAGCTTCTACACTAGAAGAGCTCTAACCAGTACAACAGCTTCTACACTAGAAGAGCTCTAACCAGTACAACAGCTTCTACACTAGAAGAGCTCTAACCAGTACAACAGCTTCTACACTAGAAGAGCTCTAACCAGTACAACAGCTTCTACACTAGAAGAGCTCTAACCAGTACAACAGCTTCTACACTAGAAGAGCTCTAACCAGTACAACAGCTTCTACACTAGAAGAGCTCTAACCAGTACAACAGCTTCTACACTAGAAGAGCTCTAACCAGTACAACAGCTTCTACACTAGAAGAGCTCTAACCAGTACAACAGCTTCTACACTAGAAGAGCTCTAACCAGTACAACAGCTTCTACACTAGAAGAGCTCTAACCAGTACAACAGCTTCTACACTAGAAGAGCTCTAACCAGTACAACAGCTTCTACACTAGAAGAGCTCTAACCAGTACAACAGCTTCTACACTAGAAGAGCTCTAACCAGTACAACAGCTTCTACACTAGAAGAGCTCTAACCAGTACAACAGCTTCTACACTAGAAGAGCTCTAACCAGTACAACAGCTTCTACACTAGAAGAGCTCTAACCAGTACAACAGCTTCTACACTAGAAGAGCTCTAACCAGTACAACAGCTTCTACACTAGAAGAGCTCTAACCAGTACAACAGCTTCTACACTAGAAGAGCTCTAACCAGTACAACAGCTTCTACACTAGAAGAGCTCTAACCAGTACAACAGCTTCTACACTAGAAGAGCTCTAACCAGTACAACAGCTTCTACACTAGAAGAGCTCTAACCAGTACAACAGCTTCTACACTAGAAGAGCTCTAACCAGTACAACAGCTTCTACACTAGAAGAGCTCTAACCAGTACAACAGCTTCTACACTAGAAGAGCTCTAACCAGTACAACAGCTTCTACACTAGAAGAGCTCTAACCAGTACAACAGCTTCTACACTAGAAGAGCTCTAACCAGTACAACAGCTTCTACACTAGAAGAGCTCTAACCAGTACAACAGCTTCTACACTAGAAGAGCTCTAACCAGTACAACAGCTTCTACACTAGAAGAGCTCTAACCAGTACAACAGCTTCTACACTAGAAGAGCTCTAACCAGTACAACAGCTTCTACACTAGAAGAGCTCTAACCAGTACAACAGCTTCTACACTAGAAGAGCTCTAACCAGTACAACAGCTTCTACACTAGAAGAGCTCTAACCAGTACAACAGCTTCTACACTAGAAGAGCTCTAACCAGTACAACAGCTTCTACACTAGAAGAGCTCTAACCAGTACAACAGCTTCTACACTAGAAGAGCTCTAACCAGTACAACAGCTTCTACACTAGAAGAGCTCTAACCAGTACAACAGCTTCTACACTAGAAGAGCTCTAACCAGTACAACAGCTTCTACACTAGAAGAGCTCTAACCAGTACAACAGCTTCTACACTAGAAGAGCTCTAACCAGTACAACAGCTTCTACACTAGAAGAGCTCTAACCAGTACAACAGCTTCTACACTAGAAGAGCTCTAACCAGTACAACAGCTTCTACACTAGAAGAGCTCTAACCAGTACAACAGCTTCTACACTAGAAGAGCTCTAACCAGTACAACAGCTTCTACACTAGAAGAGCTCTAACCAGTACAACAGCTTCTACACTAGAAGAGCTCTAACCAGTACAACAGCTTCTACACTAGAAGAGCTCTAACCAGTACAACAGCTTCTACACTAGAAGAGCTCTAACCAGTACAACAGCTTCTACACTAGAAGAGCTCTAACCAGTACAACAGCTTCTACACTAGAAGAGCTCTAACCAGTACAACAGCTTCTACACTAGAAGAGCTCTAACCAGTACAACAGCTTCTACACTAGAAGAGCTCTAACCAGTACAACAGCTTCTACACTAGAAGAGCTCTAACCAGTACAACAGCTTCTACACTAGAAGAGCTCTAACCAGTACAACAGCTTCTACACTAGAAGAGCTCTAACCAGTACAACAGCTTCTACACTAGAAGAGCTCTAACCAGTACAACAGCTTCTACACTAGAAGAGCTCTAACCAGTACAACAGCTTCTACACTAGAAGAGCTCTAACCAGTACAACAGCTTCTACACTAGAAGAGCTCTAACCAGTACAACAGCTTCTACACTAGAAGAGCTCTAACCAGTACAACAGCTTCTACACTAGAAGAGCTCTAACCAGTACAACAGCTTCTACACTAGAAGAGCTCTAACCAGTACAACAGCTTCTACACTAGAAGAGCTCTAACCAGTACAACAGCTTCTACACTAGAAGAGCTCTAACCAGTACAACAGCTTCTACACTAGAAGAGCTCTAACCAGTACAACAGCTTCTACACTAGAAGAGCTCTAACCAGTACAACAGCTTCTACACTAGAAGAGCTCTAACCAGTACAACAGCTTCTACACTAGAAGAGCTCTAACCAGTACAACAGCTTCTACACTAGAAGAGCTCTAACCAGTACAACAGCTTCTACACTAGAAGAGCTCTAACCAGTACAACAGCTTCTACACTAGAAGAGCTCTAACCAGTACAACAGCTTCTACACTAGAAGAGCTCTAACCAGTACAACAGCTTCTACACTAGAAGAGCTCTAACCAGTACAACAGCTTCTACACTAGAAGAGCTCTAACCAGTACAACAGCTTCTACACTAGAAGAGCTCTAACCAGTACAACAGCTTCTACACTAGAAGAG